>MCJB01027093.1:102917-147291 GCA_002018475.1 Nicotiana obtusifolia | reverse complement strand
TATATATATATATATATATTGCCCCAAAAATAATGGAGGAAAGAACTTACTCGTTTCTTTAATGTTTTTTCCTTGGCTAATTTATAATAATCACTTGTCCCAATGTGACAGTATCAAATGTGGAGAATCAAATTTCTTTTAATTTCAACCAACAATAAGTGTTGATCCGAAAGTTATTCCTTTCCATAATCATTTTGTGACAAAATGTGATATGATTAGACTAAAGAGAGGTTCTTGAAAAGAGTGAAAAATAATTTTTTGGAAAGGAAAAAGGTTACTCCTGAGTCCTGATAAAAAGTCTTGAAAAGACTAAAAAGAGTGACAAAAATATTAAGAGTATTATTGGAAATATAAAAGTATGATAAATATGATGAGAAGGAGGAGCTCTTGAGATAAGTGAAAAAGTACTTGCGGGAAGACAAAGGTGATACAGATGTGAAAGGTTTTCACTAAAAACAAAGAGTTAGTTGACTAATTTTTAAAAAAAAAAATACTTTTAGATATTTCAACTCTCACTTACTTCACAGTGATATATAAGGCAATATATATATATATATATATATATATATATATATATATATATGTATATATATACAATATATACAAGACTTATATAAGGCAATATATATATAGTTTATATGTATATATATATGTATATATATACAATATATACAACATATATATAAAATATATACAAGACTTATATAAGGCAATATATATATATATATATATATATGTCTAATGCAATCTATATTAGTATATGCATATATAGTTTACAAGAAATTTTCCTTGATTAAAAAAAAAAATATTCCGGAACCGTTTAGGCCCGTTAGGCCCGCGGGCCCGGCCCATTTAGCCCGGGACCGTGTGGGCTTAGGCCCGTAACGGACCGGTTCCATACATATGGCCCGCCAGGCCCATTAGGCCTAGGCCCGGCCCAGAATACAGTGCTAACTTTTGTAGAAAACCTAGAATTTGGTATTTTTGAATTTTGACCACGAAATTGGACATGGAATTTGAAATAAGTTATATATATTAGTTCGTGGTGATATGGGTAAATTTATCTTTGAAAAGTTTTGGAACCCGGGCACGTGGGCTCGAGGGTTAATTTTATCGACTTTTCGAGCAGAGTTGGGGATTGTTATTAATTGATTAACCATGGGTAATATAGTATATATTTATGGATTTTCTCATTTCTTTGGTTAATTTTGAAGAGACGGGCATCGATTTGAAGGGTTAGAGAGGCTTTGGAGCCGGTTATGGAACTTCGGAGCGAGGTAAGTATCCTGTCTAACTCTATGATGGGGAAACTACCCCTAAGTGATGTATTTGTTATGTGCTACTTGTTGCAGGGGCTACATATGCACAAGGTGACGAGAGTCAGTGCGTAGCTAGATTCATGTTATATCCGGGTAGACTTAAGTTCCCGCCATGTTATAACTGTGCTATTGAGTTGTCTCTTGTCTATTAAATTCCTTTATTTTACGTTGCGACTTGAGACTAGACTTGCGTAGGGTGATATACTTGTTGCTGTAGATATTCGACGGGCTTCATGATTAGCTGCGAAGTAATTGTACTCCTCTTACGAATTTCTTCCGCGTTATGCGTTCTCATCGGAAGGTTTCTCTTTAAAGTTACAACTCACACGTCTATTCGTGAGTGGGGTCAAGGACCCGTCAAAGCTTCTTATTCTAATAGGATCGGGATGTTCGCCTCGGCAAGATAGATACATCTACGGTTCGTGTCGTTCGACCCTCGGCAATGCGCACGTTATGATGGATCGGGTCGTACGCCTCGGTTGGAATATGTACCACACTCTCATGGGAGCGGGTCGTTCAGCTCGGCAATAAAAATAGATGTATCTATGTTTCGGTAATATTATGATGGATCGAACCGTACGCCTCGGCATTTCTATAAAATATTCTTATGAAATCGTGCGTAATAATTGGCAAGCAGCCAGCACATCTGTGAGCTTTTCCTGATTGAACGGTGATGATCTATTTAATAAGGTCCAATATACATATACTCCGATTGAGGAGGTAACTACTAGCTGAGAGTTTGAGTTATTGCTGAGAGGAGGATTGTGCTATGTATTATACTTTTTATTTCACTTATTTACTCTGACTTACACCTGTTTAATTCTACTGTATCTGTCTTATTGGACTACTAGTAAGTATTGATGTCGACTCCTCGTCACTACTTCTCTGAGGTTAGGCTAGATACTTACTGGGTACGCGTTGATTTACATACTCATGCTACACTTGCTGCACTTTTTGTGCAAGTACATATATGTCTGGTGGTCTTTTGGGCGTAGAGGCGCGGCTATTGCGGGGATTTTAACATGAGTTGCATCTCATGTTACGATCCGCTGCCTACAGAATCCTCATCAGAGTCATTTACATTCCCCTGTCTAATTTGTATTCCAGACAGATGTTGTAGTTTATTATATTCCCTAGTTGATGCTCATGCACTTGTGACACCCAGTTTTGGGGGTTCCTACGGGTTGTTCATTATTTTAGTTCGTTATATATTATCATCTACCTTGTAAATTATATTTCATACTATTTAATTAATGAAAATTTTTGATTTCAGAGTAATAAAATAAATAATTAAATTGGTCAGTCACTGTTGGCTTGCCTGACGGCGGCTTTAGGCGCCAGCACGACCTATAGTCGATTTTGGGTCGTGACACGATGCTTTCCTATTTTAAATGGTTAACTCATTTCTACTTTAAATGATTTTTCAAATTATACTCATCACTCTATTTGATGTTTACTTTACCTAAAATTTTCATCACATTTTACTTTTACAAATTATATAGTTAACTCGTTAATTTAACGGATGTTTTACTTTGTTTCAACATGATACTTTTACTTATTGTAATGGTTTCTAAACTAAACTTATCTGATACTCCATTTTTTATAACTTGTTCTTACTTCACTTTATTTGATTTCTAAAATATACTTATTATCTCATTTGACGCCTTACTTTATTTCAGATTATTATTACAGTTATCTGGTATTACATATATATTTCTCGATCACTTTAATTGATATTTGACACGGAAATGATGTATAAGATAGCACGAGGACTTTGGCATACGAAGGTGATTGCTATTGTGGGCACAAGGGGCTATACGGGTAAGATTTGGAAATTGTGACTCATGATTTGTGATTACGAGGAGTGGTACCTCGGGTAATTCTTGTTGTAATTCGTGTATTAGGAACAATTTGATTAATTGAGTTGTCATCAGTTTTCCTTACTTGAGTTCATTCATATTTCATCAGTATTCTAACTATGTTGTTGCTTTATTACCTGTTTACTTCTTGTTGCCATTGTGCTTCTATTATTTTCACTGTCGGTTGTAAATTGCGATCCTTCCACTGTTGGTCTTACATTAATCTTTTTTCCATTGTTAGATGTATGTTATATCCTGCACATATTTCTATGTCTAGTAGGTGTCTTGACCTGGCCTCGTCACTACTCTACCGAGGTTAGTCTTGATACTTACTGGGTACCGCTGTGGTGTACTCATGCTATGCTTCTGCACATTTTTTTGTTCAGATCTAGGTACTTGTGACCGAGTTAGTTTTGAGACTTAAGTATGCACGACTGGAGACTTCAAAGTACACCCGCTTGATGTTTGCACGCCCCGAAGTCACTTTCTGTTGTCTTTTATTTTCATTGTTTTCCTTTATTTCGGAACAGTGATGTACTTGGTATTTCTAGTTACTTTTAGGAAAGTTTATGACTTGTAATACCGGTTTTAAAATTGTATGACTGATGTTGGTTCAGCTATATTGTTTCAGTTATTAATTAATGTATTACAATTAAGTTAGTTAAATTTCACTAATTCTTCGTATGTTTTAGGCTTATCTAGTCCCAGTGACTAGGTGACATCATGTCTACCTATGGACAATGACGTTAAATTTAATTTCAGAATTAATATTTATCTCTTATCCGTCGTACCAAATGAATGCTTACAAGTAAAAATAGGACTTACTAACCTTAAAAAGAGATAAATAAGTTAAGCATCAGTAAGTAAGGCACAAATATTAAAACGTTCCTACTTATCTATAGTCAAATGTTGTTTGGTAACATAATCAACCACTGTTCAAATGCTAGGAAAGATATAAAGTAATTCGTAGCAGAGACAAAAAAATTAAAAACCGTGATATTACAAGCAACTACTCCATATTATATTGAACATTAGGCGATAAGTTCACTAGCACTGACAAGTAGGTGTGACAACAAGTGTTGGAACTTTTCTGATAATTCAATATGTAAATAATTGCAGTTCAGAAAAAGGAAAAAATGAAAAAAGAAAAAAGGACAACAGATGTGGTCCCAAAGAAGGCATTAATAAACCTACATGCACAGACTGACTAATACACAAAAAAAAAAAAAAAAAAGGATACTGGAACCAAAAAAACAAAATGGTAAACTACCAGCACAAAAGGAAAAGAAAAATTAGAAAAAGAATAAGACAGAAGCAACAAAATCAGAAAATCTCTCTGACCAAAACTGTTTGTCACTTTACTTGTTTTTGTAAGTCAATCATCTTAGAATAACATGTTAAACCAAAAAGATTTTTTAAGTTATACACTTTTTAAAGTAATCTTTTTAATCTTTTGACAAGATTTTCTTTAAATAGTAAAACTTACTTAGGTACTTTCAATCTTATTTTAAAATTTAATCAAGCTAATTGCCAAAGGCAAAGCATGATCGATAATTTAGGAAGAAAAAATTACAATGTAACTAGAGCGCGTTCAACTTTTTCTGAGTGATGAGTTGTTTCGTAATCTTGCGAGACAACTGTATTGGATCGGATACAATCAGGTGAAGTCGGATCGAATATCATTAAGTGAAGGCGGGTCAAAAATAATACGAAGTCGGCCTCCCAGTCCGAGATCAAAAAGTCGGGCACGTGGGATGGAGCGACCGAGATAAGACGATCAATATAGTCGGTCGAGAAACACTTCGTGATTGAGGACCGACTCCGACCCAAATATCTCGCCAATCATCGGATATTTCGCCAGAATTAATTATCTCAACCATTATGGCCGTTATGCCATCATTTAAGGGTATTAAATCCCGTAATTAATAGGATTTTTCTTGTAATCAGTTCCCTGCTTTTATTATGACTCTTACACTTGCCTATAAAAAAGGCTGAGACCCTTCATTGAAGGGCACGACTGATTTCTCATCATACAAGGCAGTTTACTTTGATCATTCCTTACCATCTCTACTGTTCATCAGAATTGAAAATTAAGCTCTCTATTACTGTTTGTCGAAATACTATTCCATTGCATACGATTCATCGTTAATATTCATATATTTATGGTTTGATTGCTCTATCTCTCTTATAATATTCTAATTACTTACGCCATACTTTTATTTGGTATCAAACTAATTTACGGATCCTTAGCTCTACGAACAAATTCAATTGTTATCCGATATTAAGGGTAAACAGTTTGGCGCCCACCGTGGGGCTACGGATATTAGTAAATTTTTGATACATTTTTTCTTAAAAACACAATTTTACACTTGCTCTTTGCAGAATTTTCTGTTTTTCAGGACACAGATTAATCATGGCACAATCACTCCCCCTCAGTAACGAGATCAACAACCAAATAGAAAACAACAATTTGCCCGGACATGAAGTCCCAGTCGATGTCAATTCTCAAGTGGCAATCGAAGCCGACCAAGCATTCAGCTCAACACATAGCGTCCGGGGGGAGAATCGCTCAGGAATTCAACAAAGCGGAGAGGGCGAAATCAGCCTCAGGGTAATATTTGACATGCTACAAGCTCAGCAAGTAGCTATAGCCCAACTGCAAAGCCGCACCCGGAGCCCAGACAGAGCAGAAAATGCCACCCCTCAAGCAGCAATCGGACAAAATGAACCGGTCGTAGTGACACCGGATGAGAGCGGTACAGGGATCACTTCCGGAATTATCAAAATGCTGGAAGAATTAACCAAGCGGGTCGAAACAGGCGAAAAAAGAATCGAAGCCAACGACAAAAAAGTCGAAACGTATAACTCAAGGGTAGACCAGATACCGGGAGCACCTCCGGTATTGAAGGGTTTGGATGCCAAAAAGTTCATACAAAAACCATTCCCTTCCAGCGCCGCTCCGAAGCCGATCCCCAAAACAATTCGCATGCCCGATATTCCTAAGTACAATGGAACCTCGGACCTGAATGAGCACGTAACAACCTATACTTGTGCTATAAAGGGAAACGATCTCGAGGACGACGAAATCGAGTTCGTCCTCCTGAAGAAATTCGGAGAAACTCTATCCAAATGAGCGATGACTTGGTATCACAATTTACCACCGAACTCCATTGACTCCTTCGCCATGTTAGCAGATACATTTGTCAAAGCCCATGCAGGGGCCATTAAGGTTGAAACAAGGAAGTCTGATTTATTCAAAGTCAGACAGCATGATAGTAAAACACTAAGGGAGTTCGTATCCCGATTCCAAATGGAGCGGATGGATTTACCACCGGTTACAGACGACTGGGCAGTGCAAGCTTTCACTCAAGGGTTAAACACCAGTAGTTCTGCCGCATCAAGGCAGCTTAAGCAGAGTTTGATCGAGTACCCGGCCATCACATGGGCATATATCCACAACCTGTATCAGTCGAAAATCAGAATAGAGGATGATCAGGTCGGAATCGCATCGGGTTCCTCTTACACAGCTAAGGTTCTTGATCGACCTCGAAGAGACAATTTCCAAGAACCAAGGTCAAGCCGAGACAGACATCGACCGTACCCGGAATATCGACAGCTTTTGTCGAGGGGACTCAAGGTCCCGAGACAGGAAAATAGGTACGAAGGGAACCAAAGGAACAGGAGGCCGTTGCCAAAGGGCAACTTCGAGAAAACCAATGATCGACAAGAAGCACCTCGGTTGTCCGAATATAACTTTAATGTTGACTCAGCAACTTTGGTCTCAGCAATTGGCCGCATCAAAGACACCAGATAGCCAAGACCACTTCAAACCGATCCCGCCAAGAGGGATCCTAACCTCGTATGTAAATATCATGGCACTCATGGCCATAGAACCAAAGATTGCAGACAGTTGAGAGAGGAGGTTGCCCGACTGCTCGAAAACGGGCATCTTCGAGAATTTCTTAGTGACCGAGCAAAGACTCATTATGAGAACAGGGACAGGTCGGTAGATCAAAGGGAACCGAAACATACTATCAACATGATAATTGGAGGAGTGGACGCACCCCAAGTACCGGTATTGAAGCGTACGAAAATCTCCATCACCCGTGAGAAACGAACTCGAGACTATACTCCCGAAGGGACTTTATGCTTTAGCGACAGGGAAATCGAGGACCTTGCACAACCTCATAACGATGCACTGGTGATATCAATGATGATACACGATACCCGAGTAAAACGCGTTCTTATCGACCCTGGAAGTTCAGCCAACATAGTCCGGTCTTGGGTCGTCGACAATTGGGACTAACAAATCAAATCATCTCCGAGGTCCGGATACTCAATGGTTTTAATATGGAAACAGAAACAACTAAGGGGAAAATAACATTGATGGTGAACGTAGCTGGTACCTCCAGGGCAACAAGATTCTGTGTAATCGAAGGTGATATGAGATATAACGCGCTGCTCGGAAGGCCCTGGATACATGACATTAAGGCAGTACCATCGACTTTGCACCAGATGTTGAAGTTCCCCTCGGTTGAAGGGGTCACCACCGTTTATGGGGAGCAACATGCAGCGAGGGAAATGTTCACAATAGAAGAAACAACATCGAGGTCCATCGATCACCAACAGAAAGCCAAATAGAAATTACAAAAGCCGCCCTCGAACGATGAATTTGAGGGAAAGCAACCGAATGAAGACGATTTCGGGGTACCTCGATCCTTTGTTGCCCCCGATGAAGCTGATGCAACCAAATCAACGATCGAAGAGTTGGAACAAATCCCAATCCGTCACGATGCGCCCGACCGGAAGGTATACCTGGGCTCGGGTTTGAACTCCGAGCTCAGGGGTAAAGTACTCTCTTTCCTTTCGGCTAACGAAAACTCTTTTGCTTGGTCCCATTTGGATATGACAGGCATACCACCGGAGATTGCGACACATAAGCTGAGTGTCGATCCAAAATTTCGGCCGGTCAAGCAGAAAAGGAGGCCCCAATCCGAAGCCAAACAGGCCTTCATTCAGGAAGAGGTAACTAAGTTTTTGAATATAGGGTCCTTTCAGGAAGTAAAATATCCTGAATGGTTAACTAACGTAGTGGTAGTACCAAAAAAGGGAAACAAGCTTAGAATGTGCATAGATTATAAGGATTTAAATAGAGCCTGCCCTAAAGACTCTTTCCCGCTGCCCAAGATCGATCGTATGATCGATGCTACAGCTGGCCACGAGACTCTAAGTTTTCTCGATGCCTATTCTGGATACAACCAGATACAAATGGATAAGGACGATCAAGAAAAAACGTCCTTCATCACTAAATATGGCACTTATTGCTATAATGTGATGCCATTCGAGCTTAAGAATGCAGGGGCTACATACTAGCGCCTAGTAAATAAGATGTTTGAAAACCAACTAGGTAAAACCATGGAGGTTTATATTGATGATATGCTAGTTAAGTCCCTGCAAGCAGAGGACCATCTTAGTCATTTGCAGGAAACATTCGACATTTTGAAGAAATACAACATGAAGCTGAACCCGAAAAAATGCACGTTCGGAGTAGGCTCCGGGAAATTTCTCGGGTTCATGGTCTCGAACAGAGGAATAGAAATCAACCCGGACAAGATCAAAACTATCGAGGATATAAAGGTCGTCGACAGCGTCAAGGCCGTACAGAAACTCACAGGCCGGATCGCAGCATTAGGCCGAATCATATCCCGATCATCAGACAGAAGCCACCAATTCTTCAACCTACTAAAGAAGAAGAACGAATTTTCATGGGGACCGGAATGCCAACATGCTTTGGAAGAACTCAAGAGGTACCTTTCTAGTCCACCCTTATTACATACGCCAAAAATGGGCGAGCCATTATACCGTTATCTCGCTGTATCGGAGATAGCAGTGAGCGGGGTCTTGGTTCAAGAAGAACAGGGTACCCAGTTCCCCATATATTATGTTAGTAGAACATTAGGGGAAGCTGAAACTAGGTACCCACACTTAGAAAAGCTGGCTCTAGCCTTGTTAAGTGCTTCTAGGAAATTAAAACCATATTTTCAGAGTCATCCGATATGCGTAGTGACAACTTACCCACTTAGGAATGTCATGCATAAGCCCAAGCTGTCGGGCCGACTGGCCAAATGGGCTATCGAGATCAGCGAGTACGATATCCAGTATCGACCTCGAACCGCGATAAAATCACAAGTACTGGCCGATTTTATCGCCGACTTCACGCCGTCGCTTATTCCCCAAGTCGAAAAGGAACTAATGACTAAATCGGGGACTCCTCCGGGAGTGTGGATTCTGTTCACTGACGGGGCTTCGAATTCTAAAGGATCGGGTTTAGGTATCGTTTTAAAACCCCCGACCGAAAATACGATCCGGCAATCCATCAAAACCGTAAAATTGACTAACAATGAAGCCGATTATGAAGCTATGATTGCAGGTCTCGAACTGGCCAAGAACCTGGGGGCGGAGATAATCGAGGCCAAATGCGACTCTCTACTTGTGGCCAATCAATTGAACATGACGTTCGAAATCAGGGAGAGTCGTATGCAAAGGTATGTAGACAAACTTCAAATCACTTTACACAGGTTCAAGGAATGGACTTTGCAGCATATTCCCCAGGAACAAAATAGCGAAGCCGACGCTCTCGCAAACCTAGGATCAATGGTCGATGATGAAGAGATCAACTCCGAAAAGGTCGTACAGTTGATGAGATCGGTGGTAGAAGAAGGACACGCTGAGGTCAACTCGACAAGCTTGACGTGGGATTGGAGGAACAAGTACATAGAATACCTCAGCTCGGGCAAGGTTCCACACGATCCCAAAGAGTCGAGAGCTTTGCGTACAAAGGCAGCCTGGTTTTGTTTGGCCGATGACGGAACCCTTTACAGGAGAACTTTTGGAGGACCCTTAGCTATATGTCTCGGCCCAGGGGATACAGAATACATCCTGAAAGAGATACACGAAGGAGCTTGCGGCAACTATTCGGGCTCAGATTCACTGGTACGGAAGGTGATCCGAGTCGGCTATTATTGGTCGACATGGAAAAAGACGCAAAGAAGTTCGTGCGCAAATGCGATAGATGTCAAAGACATGCACCGATCATCCATCAGCCAGCCGAAACATTACACTCGGTTTTGTCACCATGGTCGTTCATGAAATGGGGGATGGATATAGTAGGACCGCTCCCTCGAGCTCCAGGTAAGGCTCAATTTATCCTCTTTGTCACTGACTATTTCTCTAAATGGGTAGAAGCGCAGGCTTATGAGAAGGTCAGAGAGAAAGAAGTAATCGATTTCATTTGGGATCACGTCATCTACCGATTTGGGATGCCTTCCGAGATCGTGTGCGACAATAGAAAGCAGTTCGTCGGAAGCAGGATAACCAAATTTTTCGAAGATAACAAAATCAAAAGAATATTATCTACTCCTTACCATCCCAGTGGAAACGGTCAGGCGGAATCAACCAACAAGACTATACTTCAAAATCTGAAGAAAAGATTAGTCGACGCCAAAGGAAGATGGAGAGAAATGCTGCCCGAAATCTTATGGGCATATCGAATATCTGAAAAAACTAGTACCGGAGCCACGCCTTTCTCTTTAGTTTACGGAGCCGAAGCTTTGATTCCGATCGAGGTGGGCGAACCGAGCATCAGACTCCAATATGCGACCGAAAAATCCAACCAAGAGGCTATGAACACTTGCCTAGAACTCTTGGATGAAAGAAGAGAGGCTGCCTTAGTTCGGATGGCAGCTCAAAATCAAAGAATCGAGAGGTACTACAATCGTGGAACTCGACTTCGACACTTCAATACAGGGGACTTGGTGCTCAGAAGGACCACCCTCAATACTCGAGACCCTAACGAGGGGAAATTGAGACCGAACTGGGAAGGTCCCTACACTGTACTGAAGATCACCGGGAAGGGATCATACAAGCTAGGGACTTTGGATGGTAAAGAGCTGCCAAGCAACTGGAATGTGAGCCATTTGAGGAAATACTATTGTTAAGGTATCTTATTTTCCCTTTTTTTATGCTTTATTTTCATTTCTTTATCGACACTAAACTATGCAGGACAAATCAACCTCGGACAAAGGATCACCAAACGTAAAGGCTGAAAGCACGCGCTGCACTCTTTTTCCCTTCGTCCGGTTTTATCCCAATTTGGATTTTTCGGCAAGGTTTTTAATGAGGCAGCATGTATACCATGCTACTATGTTAAATTTTAACTACATTGACTTTGTTCACATCGATTTCGAGGGGCTGAAGTAGAAGATCGCTAGGAATCAATGTAAGGGTCAAACGGCCAAAGGAGCCGTACCCGAATAGAACGATCTGACTCGCCTCTGACCAACAAAGATGTACCATTACACCAATATTAACACGGTCATTTGATGCTCATATTTATGTTGCGCTATCAAGCCTAAGGGCTTTTCTTTTTAGTCTTGCTATGACTGATAGTAAAGAAAGGAATGCATTGAGACTAAGGGAAATAAGACCTAACTAGGCATAATCCCGAAACCGATTCGCGGCTAAGGCCGGATCAACTTAAAGGGAAATAAGACCGATATGGTCAATTCCGGTTTACGGCTAAGGCCGAGTTCAATGAGAGATTCTTATTCGATCAAACCGATTCGCGGCTAAGGCCGGATCAACTTAAAGGGAAATAAGACCGATATGGTCAATCCCGGTTTACGGCTAAGGCCGAGTTCAATGAGAAATTCCTACTCGGTCAAACNAAGCAGGACCTCGAATTAAAGTTGAGACCAAACTTATTAAGGGTCCAATATTTTGCTAAGACACGACCTCGATTCTTATGAGTTTAATGGTTGAAAACGAAGCAAACGATAGCTTGATCGAATCACTATGAATAAGGCCAAGGCCAAGTCGTTATCACTTCAAACAAGGCTAAGGCCTAATCAAAGTGTTAATGCATTTTTGGTTTTATTTCAGGGCCAAAGCTGGGTTTACTATTTACTCGGTCACAATTTATGACAAAGCAATATATGCAGATGCACAAGAGTTAAAGAAAAACTAACTTGAAAATATATTTCACAAAAATCGTCATACAAAGGTGGGGCTATAACATCATCCGGACTACAACAAGCAAGGTAGCGTCAATCGGAGCCATCTTCGAATTCTTCGGGAAACATTTTCTCCTCATCTCTTCTTCTTTTTTAGTTGCCTCTTCGATATCCGAAGACAACTCGAAGCCACGGGCTTGAAGCTTCTCGAGCACATTAAGACGAGTCTGGTATTGGGTATATTCAGTTAGCGCCATCGATTATTGTTGGGCCACCTCCGCATCGGCTCTATACTGAGCTATCAAATCATCTGCTTTGGCTTTGTTGGCGGCGTTTTCCAACTTCGCTTCCTAAAGCTGGTTAGTCAGGGCCGACCATTCTAGCTTGGATGGTTCAACTTGAGCATGATAAAACTCTTTGTCCTTGGTCAAGGTCTTAATTGTTTCCTGAGCTATCGAGACCCGTTCCTGGAGGGTCTTCGTCTCTACGGTTAAAAGCTCAGTCTTAATTCTCCAGCTGCTTGCCTCGGCCTTGGCCTCACTTAGCTCGGATCGAAGTTGATCTAACCGGGTGTCCATTTGTTTCAACCGTTCAATGCAAGAGGCACGTTCTTTTCTTGCGCCCGATAAATCAGTCCGGAGTTTTGCCAATTCGTTCTCAAGCCGACTGCGTCGCTCCCACTCTAGTTCCATTCCTTCTTTGATACGAAGGAACACTTCATGGTTAAGCACCGAAGACTGTGAAAAATTCAAACAAAAGATTTCCAGTTTGGAAGTAAGAGTTAAAGTGCTTAGTATAATCAAAGGGGAATAGAAGGATCCTTACTTTGTTCAGTGCTTGCTGGGATTCGTTAAGCAGGCAAGCTCAGTCCACGGCGTTCATGGCAGTTCGATCCTCTTCAGTTACCAAACCGTGGAGATAGCTTGCTATGCCTACCGGTGGGCCCAATGCTCGGGCATCTTCGGGGATAGCAAGGGTTATCACCCGACTTCTTTCCGGATTCAAACTCGGTGCGGGAAATTTATCCACCAACTTGATACCGGCTGGAGACGCACTCGATTCTGCCGGAGGACTCCTTCGAGGGATCTCAAGGCCGAAAGTATCGGCCGATGGCACCCCATCAAAGAATTCTTCAAGGTTTCCCGCTGTGACCGGTACCTTTCCCGGCCTATGAGTTCCAGCATCCCGGGACGTCTCCGAGAAGGATGGGGAATGCAGCATTCCGGGAATATCCGAAGGCCTTTGCGCCGAACTTTGCACACCGGCTCGACCTTCGGTTCTTGCCTCCTTTTCGACACTGATCTCAGGGGAGGTACTGGTTCCCTCCGCTATAGGCCCGGGGACTTCCCGAGGGATTTTATCATTTTTAGGACTCCCTGCCTCATTGGAGTCCTCACTTATTTCGGCAGCGGCATCAGGGGTTTTGGCCTTCCGAGCCGCCATTTTCTTCCTCTTCTTTTTCTCAGGCTCGGCATGATCAGGAGCCCTTGTTCTTTTCTTTCCTCCCTCCTTCACCGATGCGGGAAGGGGACGAGGAACCGTCCCGCTAACAGCTGCCGACCTCAACTCGGCATCTTTTGAAAGGCCTGTAATACGTGAGTTATAAAACGTGAATATCGGTATCGGTCGTTCTTGGAAATATGAATACAAAATAAACCTTACCATGGTTCTTAGCCTCCCAGAGGCCTTTCGATATCTCCCTCCAAGCCCGTTCAAAATGTGATCTTTGGGCCACGATTTTTCTGACCCAATCCTTAAGGTCATTGATCCCGGCCGGTGATTGACGAACGGCTGCACAAAATGGTATAACGTGTTATACGACAGGAATCGATAATGCGAAGGTCAAATGGAAGAATACTTACGTGTCAAGTTCCACTTCTCGGGAAATGGCATGCTATCAGCAGGGATCAGATCAGAGGTCTTAATCCGAACATATCGGCTCATCCAGCCTCGGTCCCTGTCTTCATCTATGCTCGAAAATGGGGCCTTACTGGCCCGACGAGCCAACTTGATCAGTCCCCCTCGGAACATTCGGGGACTGTACAGCCTGAGTAGATGATCGAGGGTAAAAGCATGCCCCCCCTCGACCTTACCTATAAAGAAACGAAAAAGGTAGATTATACGCCATGCGGAGGGATGAATTTGAGCTAAAGTAACTTGATACCTCCTACAAAATTCCACAATCATAGGATCTACAGGCCCTAATGTAAATGGATAAGTGTATACACTAATATATCCCTCTACGTATGTGGTTATAGACTCGTTAGGGGAAGGTATTATTACTTCTTTGTCATCCCAATGACAATCGGCCTTAACCCTGTCAAGGTATTGTGGGGTGATGGAACTAATATAATCTGAAACCGGTTCACCTCGACCGGGTATAGAAGACGGCTTCTCGACTTTAAAGTCAGTGCCTATATAACATCCCGTTGGTATGAAGGCCTTCAATGGAGGTTCCGCAGAAGGCTCTTCAATATCGATGGGCTTAGCCTCTTCAACAGGCTGAGCAGGGGACGATTATCTTTGGGGAACAAACTTAGATGTTTTAGCCATGGAAGTAGAAGGAAGTAGAAGGATTCAGAAAGTTTTGCGATGAAAAAGATGAACAATCTACTCAGAGGAGATTCGAAAGAGACAAAGTGAGTTAATGAGCGAAGACAGAATGAGTTAATATGAGAAGACAAAGTGAGTTAATACGTGAAGACAAACAGGCCAACCTAAAGGAGAACGAAGTATTTATACCTTTTCAAAAAGCGGTGGCACAAAGCACGAGATATGCGGCATTAAATGCACGCATTTAATGCAATGGAAAAGTACTAGGTTCTGCAAAAAAGTGGGTAATGATTGCCTACATCGGCAGTTGCGCGCGTCGCTGCGCTGCCGTCATATATAGAATCTTTTTGGGGGTAAGCGATTTTGACAGATGAGTTTCCGCGACACGTTATGTGGTAGTATCGATCGCCTGGTTGATAAGCCCGAGGTTGGATAGCTCATATCGTTTTTTGTCCTTACTCACCAATAAACGAGGGGACTATCTGTATTGGATCGGATACAATCAGGTGAAGTCGGATCGAATACCATTAAGTGAAGGCGGGTCAAAAATAATACGAAGTCGGCCCCCCGGTCCGAGATCAAAAAGTCGGGCACGTGGGATGGAGCGACCGAGATGAGACGATCAATATAGTCGGTCGAGAAACACTTCGTGATTGAGGACCAGCTCCGACCCGAATATCTCGCCAATCATCGGATATTTCGCCAGAATTAATTATCTCAACCATTATGGTTGTTATGCCATCATTTAAGGGTATTAAATCCCGTAATTAATAGGATTTTCCTTGTAATCAGTTCCCTGCTTTTATTATGACTCTTACACTTGCCTATAAAAAAGGCTGAGACCCTTCATTGAAGGGCACGACTGATTTCTCATCATACAAGGCAGTTTACTTTGATCATTCCTTACCATCTCTACTGTTCATCAGAATTGAAAATTAAGCTCTCTATTACTGTTTGTCGAAATACTATTCCATTGCATACGATTCATCGTTAATATTCATATATTTATGGTTTGATTGCTCTATCTCTCTTATAATATTCTAATTACTTACGCCATACTTTTATTTGGTATCAAACTAATTTACGGATCCTTAGCTCTACGAACAAATTCAATTGTTATCCGATTTTAAGGGTAAACAACAACATTATAGCAAAGACAATACAATTACTATAATGTTACAAATTTTTGGAAAATGGGATGTTACAAACTCAAAGTGTGCGTACACAGTTCGTGTGGGTAGATAGCAATTGATGAAAAGGAAATAATTCATGGGAGATCATATTTTAATTTTTATTTAGAGACAAACAAAGTACATATTCCTTATTTAATTGATACTCGTTGCATTCCAAAAAAATATGATATAGTCCGGCTTTTAAGAGTCAAACTTTTTAAATTTAACCGTGAATTTAGACATATAGAATCTTTAAATTTTTTAAAACTATGATATAAAAAGTACTATAAGTCGCAATAATTAATAAATTAAAATTATTTAAGAGGCAAATGAAAAATTGGAGTAAGAAAATAACTCGTTTGACTCTTAAAATCCTCAAGTGTATTATCTCTCAGAGATGGAGGGAGTATATATTTTTACTTTTGTAAATATCTTAACCATGATAAGTTAGTATAATTTGATGTAAACATAAGATAAAATTTATTCCCCGAGACGGATCTAAGATTTCTATAATATGGGTATACCATTAAAAAAAATAAAAAATAAAGTGGAAATCGGCCCTTATTCCTTCTGGTAAATAATTCAATATTCAATCAAGTGCACTATTCAATCTTTTTTGGAGCATGTGGGAAATTTAAAAAAATATACACAAACCATATCTAGTTTGGCATAGGAGAGTGAACAGAGAAAGTTATAAGGAAGCTAAGAAGAAGGCGAAATTAGCGATCACGGAGGTTAAGATTGCAGTATTTGGTCGGTTGTATGAGGAACTGGGGGTCAAAGGTGGGGACAAGAAGTTATTTCGGCTGGCCAAGGCGAGAGAGAGGAAGGCTCGTGACCTAGATCAAGTGAGGTGCATCAAAGACAAGGAAAGTAGAGTATTGATGGAAGAGGCCCAGATTAAGCAGAGATGGCAGACTTACTTTCATAAACTTCTGAATAAAGAGGGAGACAGAGACATCGTGCTAGGGGAATTGGGGCACCCCGAGAGTCACGAAGACTTTAGGTAATGCAGGCGTATTAAGGTTGAGGAGGTCGTGGGTGCTATGCGTAAGATGAATCAGGGGCAGAGTGACCGAACCAGACGAAATTCCAGTAGAATTTTAGAGGTATGTGGGTAGAACAGGCTTAGAGTGGCTGACTGAGTTGTTTAATATTATTTTCAGGACGAAGAGGATGCCAGACGAGTGGAGATGGAACACGATGATTCTGTTGTACAAGAACATAGGTGATATCTAGAATTGTAACAACTATAGGGGTATCAAGTTACTAAGTCATACCATGAAAGTATAAGGGTATCAGAAAACCAGTTCGGGTTCATGCCAGGTCGTTCTACTACGGAAGTTATCCATCTTATCAGGAGGTTGGTAGAACAGTACATGATAGGAAAAGGGATTTGCACATAGTTTTATTGACCTAGAGAAAATGTATGACAAGTTCCATAGGGACGTTGCTTGGAGATGCTTGGAGGTGAAAGATGTGTCGATATCTTTCATTAGGGTGATAAAGCATATGTGCGATAGAGCTAAGACCCGGTTTAGGATAGTGGGAGGTGACTCAGAGCTTTTTTCGGTGGTTATGGAGTTACACCAGGATTTGCGCTCAACCCATTCTTATTTGCCCTAGCTTTGGATGCACTAACACACCATATTCAAGGGGAGGTGCCATAGTGTATGTTATTCGCGAATAATATAGTTCTAATTAATGAGATGCGAGGCGGCATTAATGAGAGACTGGAGGTATGGAGGCAGACCCTGGAGTCTAAAGGTTTCAAGTTGAGTAGGACTAAGACGGAATATTTGGAGCGTAAGTTCAGCGACGTGACAGGATAAATAGACGTGGAAGTGAGGCTTGATTCACAAGTCATCCCTAAGAGAGAAAATTTCAAGTACTTAGGATCAATTATCCAGGGGTATAGGGAGATGACGAGGATGTCACGCACTGTATTGGGGTGGGGTGGATGAAATGGAGGTTAGCGTCTAAAGTCCTGTGTGATAAGAATGTGCCACCGAAACTTAAAGGTAAGTTTTATAGAGCGGTAGTTAGACCGACTATGTTGTATGGGGATGAGTGTTGGCCAGTCAAGATTTAACATATCCAAAAGATGAAAGTAGCAGAAATGAAGATGTTGAGATGGATGTGCAGGTACACTAGGCTGGATAAGATTAGGAATGAAAATATTCGAGAGAGGGTAGGCGTAGCTCCCATGGACGACAAGATGCGGCAAGCGAGGCTTACATGGTTCAAGCACGTGTGGAGAATAAGCCTAGATGCCCCGGTCAGGAGGCGTGAGCTGTTGGCTTTGGCAGGTATGAGAAGATGTAAAGGGCAGTCTAAGAAGTATTAAGGCAAGGTGATTAGGCAGGACATGGTGCGACTTCAGATTTTTGAGGACATGACTCTTGATAGGTAGGTGTGAAGGTCGAGCACTAGGGTTGTATTGTTAGGGGGTAGTCGAGACCGTTTTTCCTCTTTGTACCGACTAGTGTGATAGTTTTTTGTCTAAGACTACTAGTGACTTATGTTGTGTTATTGTGTTTTTGCCCTTCCGTTTCTTTGATGTCTCTTACGTTGTTGATATTCTTTTTTCCTGATTTTTGTTTTTGTTACGTTCTATTGTCTTTTTTCGTTTTCTTGAGTCGAGGGTCTTCTGGAAATAACATCTCTACTCCTTCGGGGTAAGAGTAAGGTCTACGTACACTCACCCTCTCCATACCCAACTAATGAGATTATATTGGGTTGTTATTGTTGCAGAGAGATAATGGGTGCACGTGTCCCATAATCTGGGTTATAAGTCTGACCTCCTGTTATCCCTACAAGGTATTTATATCAACCAATAAATATAAGATATATGTCTTTCATAAATAAAATTATTTCTTAGTCATGATTATTTATATATATTTTTGAAATTTAACAGTTAAAATTAAATTATTTAATTTGATAGAAATATGAAAAGTGCATTAAAAAGACTAATTATGGCCACTAACTCAAAATGCAAAAACGAAAAACTATAAAATTGCTCTTCGAAGTTTAGCCTAAAAGCAAAATGTCAGAAACCCAACCAAAACAGCTCAGTTCCAATTCACCTTTTGACTCTCTCTTTGTCCCTTTTCTTCTCCTCCATACATATATATATCTGCAAAAAAGTCAGCTCTTCCATTCCATTCCCTTCCCCTTTTCCTTATTTCTCACTCTCAAAACTTCTTTATTTTCTCTAACACCCAAATTTTATACGAACTCCGGCTTACTTTTTTTTGTACATAGTGTGTGTGTGTGTTGTGGATCTTAGTGGAATTTGATTTATGCAAACAAGACGGCACTTGATAACGGGGGGCGGCGGTGATCTGCTTCTCGGTAGACGGTAAGCCGGCCCCTTGTTCTTTTTTTTTTTTTGGTTGTAAAATATAGAGCTAATAATTAATACTGGTGTCTTTCTGTAGCCAGTAATTAGTGCCTTCCAAAAGTTTTTTTTTTTCTCTTCTTCTCTCTCCATTTATTAGCACTATTCGTGCACTGTTTTAGATGCACGTAGCCTTCCTACAGTGTATTTCTTTTTCTTTTTTTTGGTGGAAATATATATATTTACATTAATTGTCATAGAAAAGTGATGAATGCAAGATAATACACGTTGTTAAACAAAAAGAGTTAAACGAATTTGGTACATGCACTAAAGTCTAAACCATGTAACTTACTAGTTAAATAATTAAGAAAGATAAAATTACATACTGATTAACAAATAAACTTACAAGTATAAAATTTGTTTACTACTATTCTATATATGATGTACAAGCACAGTACACATGTATATGTACAGGGTGCACAGATGACAAGTGAATATTAATTGCATTGAGAGAGAGAGAGAGAGAGAGAGATTTTTTACCATTTTAGGTTTGTTGATTTAATACTGCTATCTTCCTCCTTTTCCTTTTTGCTCTTCTTACTTAAAAATTACACTCTTTTCTTTCACATTCATTGTGTTTCTTAATTGCCTATGTTGATTGAATTCAAATGGCATGACTTTTTGCCATTTCACCAGGCCAAAAGATTTCATTTCATTACTTGGTATCTCTCTCTTTCTCTCTCTCTCTCTAAATATTTGTACATTTATTCTCCCTAGTTATGCGTATCTATATGCCTGTATTGATGCAGAAGGGGGTCTCAGATTTCGGGACTTATCTGTTAACTTAGCTTGTTTTTGCAGTTAGTTTTCCATGGCTGTGATTGCATTTTCTTTAGTGTTATCTTGTTTTTTTCTCTTTGCTCTTCATTTCTGAAATTTAAAGCTGTATTTACTGTTCTAAGTTTGTTTAGCCTTTCCGATATTTAAATATCAGTAGAAAATATAATGAATTTCTAGAATTTTTACTTCTTTCCATTTTGAATAGTTTAGCCTGAAATGAGTTTATATGATATTATTAGTGAAAAATCATATAACTGGCCTTAACTTATTTGAGATTAAAGGTGTTTTCATACTTTGTTATGAAACCCAAACCCAAATATTATCGTATGATTAAATTATTTATGGTTTTATGAGATTGTGAATCTTATTGGGATCTGAGAAGAACCTGCCAGAATGTATAACTCTGGAGAAGGCCTTTTCCATTATTTTTTTAATCTTTTAGTTATCCTTTTGAGAGGGTGAATTATAATATTAATAAGGGATTAGATCTAGTTAGAAGTGAGTGGTGATTTAGTTTAGAGAGCTAAAGGACAAAATAAATGGTGGGGATTGGTCATTGACTTAGGAAATGGGCTTGTATTTTAGCCGTTTAAGCTATGTACAAAATTTTCAAAGTTGAAATGACCAGTTCTTGTCCTTTTCTTTATCTACTATGGACAAAGTTCAGCTGCCATGTGGTTAGGCAATTTAACATAAAAAGTGACTATTTGTACAGGAGGTAAGGCAACTTGCTTTGTTTTTGTAATTTTCTTGCACGTTTGAGTGAGATCATTATGCACTTTGGCATTTTCTTTTTGTATTTTTTGTTTAATTTTAAGTTTGTGTGAATCATGTGCAACAGAAAATCAGCTAGTTGTTTTTCTGTAACTGAAGTTTTCTCTGATGTGTTACTGACAGTAGTCCGCCTTGCTTAATCCTTTGGTCATGGCACGTTATATTATTTCTATTGAACTCGTGTTAGATGATCTGAACTATTTCCATTGTTCCCTCATGTTTATCGTGCAAAAACCATTAGATCTATCACCAGTGGTATCTGAAACTGGTTCACTGTCATTCTGATTTTTTTGTTTTTGGGCTTCGCGTTGTATGTGGTCAGAAACTTGTATGTTAAGTGTAAGGATAGGTGTATGATGTAGAAATAATCTAGCTTTCAGAACTCCTAAATTGCTTAATAGACAAATTAAGTATTATGAATGAAAAGACAACTGGTGCTGCAGAGTGGAATGGTTATAGACTATAGAGGATTCGTATAGCAGTCCGTACTCAGTTTGGGAATGAGGCAGCGTTAGATTGTTTGCATTCTTGGCCTCTGTTCTCTCGTTATTACTACTAGACTAGATAGTTTGGCCTGTTATGCTATGTTGTTTCCAGCTACTCTTTTTGGGTCGAATATGTTGCTAAAATTATCCTTGTCAAGGAATTTGCAAGTATTCACAGCCAATTCCTCCTAAACATATTTTGGAAGTCTGTTGACATAGCTTTCTGAGTCATATATATCTACCTCAGACGTTCATGTTTGCTTCACTGCTTGTGAGAATTCTCCAGACTCGTCCAACTGATGTAATTTATGAATTTTCTGCTGCTGCTAAGAATGCATCTTTCATAGGTCTTAAGATCGCTGATGGCTTTTTTTCTACTTTTAATACAATAAGGAGTGAATTATCTGATACATCCTGTTTCTGGTTATCTTTGCTTTACTGCCCATTGAATTTGTTCAAATACTTATCTATTTATGGGATGCTTTACGTCTTAATGTTATATTGTCAGATTGCACCTAAACAGGACTCAATAGAACGTATTATCTCTCAACTTGGTTCTTGCATTGAGAAGTTAAATCGCCTGTGGACATTGATCGTCTGTTTGTATTCCATGTATTTGAATCACTTGAATGTGACGACAGTGTCTTAACACGCTGAAGAGAAGGCCACCATGAAGGAAAATCTGGACGAGATATTAAATCACTCAAATGGTTACAATGAGTCTAAGTCTTTAGTCTTTCCAACAAAAGATCTGCTTGATTCAAATGGTTATCATGGCAGTAAAGACTCTTTGGAAAGTGAAACAAAAGAGAGGAACGAATTCTGGAAACATCAGGAACTTAATGGCTCTGTATTTTTTGAAGATATTTCAAGAAGTAACAAACATGAAACTACTTGCAAGAGAAATGGAAATTCTTTTGCATGTGACACAGAAGATAGAGATCACACCTGGAGTATTCCAGAATTTGAGGGCTCGATGATTGTTGACGTTGATGATAAAGAAAATGGAGCCATAGTCTCTAATGCACCATTTACCTCTGTTTCAGAGTTGTTTTGTATAGACACTCATTTATATACCGATAAGGGTGTCGTGGAATGCAAATTGCCTGAATCGACAGTTTGCTACAGGGAAAGTAACTATAACATTATGAAAGACATATGCATAGATGAGGGATGCATAGATGAGGGTGTACATCTAGTGGATAAAATTGTAACTGAAAGCACGAAAGATGATCAGTCCAACTCGTCTGTTTCTCTAGCTGCTGACGAACACCGCCCCAGCTGTACAAGGGGAAATATTGACAGTAAATTGCTCTCAACAGGTGAGTATAAAGCTTCATCAGTTGAAGATACCGACAAAATTGCTTTGGCTCATCATACAACTACAGAAGATGAGGACACTCAGTCGCTTGTTCCAAGTGGTTTAAAACCCTCCTCAGAAGATAATATCAGCAAAGGTGCTGATAAGGATTCTTGTCTAGAGGATGTGATGAAGATTTTTGGATCAAAATGTACTACAATGGAGAAAGCCATTAACACATCAGAAAAAGAATCCGGCATTCGGAATTCTAAAGAATCTAACTCTGATCCTGGTCAATCAGCACAGCAGCCTGATCAGGTTTGTTTATGTTACTTTTACAAAGTCGCCTATATTTAGATGTCATGTGGTTGATAAGTCTATGTGCATGTTTTTTGACACATTTCTTTGGTCAAACTTGATTACAAGTGCAGTTCCTTGAATTGCAGATGCCTTCTGGCGTAGCAACTGTCAACAGCCAAAATGCAGTCTCGGCACCTGATGAAACAAGCAACAATGGGCCATGTAACAACTTCTTTTCCAATAGCAAGTTGGAATCTGGAGCTATTACTTGGGACCACAGCTCTACTGAGTCAACATTAAGTAGCAGTGTGGAAAATATCTCCAAAAACTTGCCTGAAAAATCCCTTAAATTAGAGGCCAACTCCAGTCACAAGGATGGGATTTCTGATGGCATTTCAGCTGGTAGTCAAGTTCATTTTACCAACAATGTGGACAGGAGCGATGGCAGTGTTCATGGACAATCTCTTGACCCCAAAAATATGGCTAATCTCGAGGATAAAACCTCTGATAATCTCCCCCTCTGTACGCATGGTCATTTTGCAGATGGAGAGGCAAGTTTTTCTGCAGGAGGACCTGCATCTGGTCTGATTACTTACTCAGGACCTATATCACATTCGGGCAGTGTCTCTCTTCGGTCAGATAGCAGTACAACCAGTGCTAGGTCCTTTGCCTTCCCAGTGTAATCTTCTGCTACTTATGCTAAAATATTTTTTCCCATTACCTTCCAATTGCTGCAAGTATGCGATTAACATTTTACTTGTGTTGGTATTTGCAGCTTACAGAATGAATGGAACAGTAGTCCAGTAAGAATGGCGAAGGCAGAAAGAAGGCGGAAACAGAGGGGTTGGAGGCAGAGCCTTCTCTGTTGTAGATTCTAAGTCCTTTTATTTCTTTTAATAGGGTTGTTAGTTCAAAAATATACATCACTTATAATCCGAAATCATGATCCATTGAGTATTTGTAATTATAAATGTTGATATTCTCTTAGGAATATGTCATTGGTGGTAGGTTTAGATGGCTCTTTGAGTTTGTTTTCGCTAAGAGTGGAGGCTGTGAAATGTAAAACCTCACATTTTTGTTTTCCTTACTTTATATGATCCTTCTATAATATAATCATTTAGCAGTGAAACTCATATTGCCTTAAACTTGCTTACTGTATGCTCCTTTGCAAGTCTAATCTAAGGATGTGTAATGAAGATTTCTCCAAAGGTCTCGAGTGTGGAGAACCTCTTAATAAGGAGAACTTTACTCCCTTAGTGGGCCTACTCGGTGTGAATTTAGATTAGCTGGACTAGGAACGTCTATTAATTTTATCTCCTATAGCAAACTATTACACCTTATTTATTATAAATCAAAATTATTTTAAAATATTATTATTTATAACTACCTTTTATATTTTATAGCAAAATAGGTATTTATTGTATACACTACCGTTGAGGCGTGAAATACACTATTTGTCTTTTCTCTCTCTTTCTTTAATCACTGCAAGATTTTTCATCTTTCTCTCTGCACGATCTCTCTCTCACGTCAGGATTGTAGGAATAAATTTCTCAGAATTGATCCTCGGTGTTTTTGCTCTAAAAGTTCGTGGTAATTGGTAAAGCTTTTGGCCGGTTCATGCCAAATTACTCTGCCATTCTTCTTTTCTCTTCACTCTTTTTATTTTTTTTTAATTTTCGCCATCGATAGGTTTTGAGGAAGAAACTTCAAATTTCGTCTTCAATGGCTGATTCAACAACTCTGAAGAGGGTTACACGAGGTATACCCACTAAAGCACTCAATTTTGATCGTCGGCGTCATCATCCACTATTGGCTCATCCTCTTAGGCGAACAGATTTGATCATGGCTATGTTGGAGAAGATTTGAGGGTCGGGTTTTTGTTCGTCTCCATTTTTAGTTTTAATATAATGTATACAGTATTTTGCTTGGCCGGAAAAAGCCATCTCCGGCGAACTTTCTTCTCTTTTTTGCTATTTTAGTCACATACAATGATACAAATACATTGTATTCTGTACAAATATACTCAAATACATTGTATTTTTGTATAAATACATTATTTTTTTGCCTGTATTTATGTATTTCTAAGGTCTGTATTTTATTAATACAACCGAATATCACAGTGTTTTGTAATTTTTTATTGTTTGAATATAGTCTAATTGAATACGATGAATTGAATACAAATATAATAGTGGATAATGAATATATGTGAATTGAATACAATGTGTACAATCGAATTGAATAGAACGGTATACACCTATTTCTTGATCACCTCATTGTATTTATAAATACAATCGCGCGAATACATGGAATATAGCATAGTAACAGTGAAATTTACGTAGCATTGATTTTGTTGAGTTAAATTAGGAGTGATACATGCTAATTGATCGTCTTTCCGTTATTAAACAGCTGGATTCACCTATTTTTTAGGCGAATTCTGCTACTGCATTCATGTATACAATACCACGAATACAACAAATACAGTCGCATAGCTGGACTCCCCTATTACTGTATTCATGAATACAGTAGCGCGGATACGATCGCATAGCAACAAAATTTATGCAGAATTGATTTTGTTGAGTTAAATTAGGAGTGATACACGCTAATTGATTCTCTTTCCGTTATTAAACAGCTGGATTACCCTTTTTTTAGGCGAATTCTGCTATTGTATTCATGAATACAATAGCGCAAATATAGCGAATACATTCGCGTAGCAGTGGAATTTATGTAGAATTGATTTTGTTGAGTTAAATTAGGAGCGATACACGCTAATTGATTCTCTTTCTGTTATTAAACAGTTGGATTCCCCTATTTTTTATGTGAATCCCGCTATTGTATTTATGAATACAGTAGCGCGAATACAGCGAATACAGTTGCACAATTGGACTCCCCTATTTTTTAGGCGAATTTTTCTTCTGTATTCATGAATATAGTAGCACAAATACAATAGCATAATAACTAATAGTAACTATAGGGAGTAATTATGTATATGGTAGCTGTAGAAAGTTAATAGCCGCTAAACAATAGTGATTCCAATCCGTCGAACTACACCAATAACATAATAATCCTTTACAAGAAGTTAAATTAATTTTAATAGGTCTACCCGAGCTAGTAGGGGTGCGCGTCAGTCGGTTCGTATGGAAGTACGGTTCGGTTTATCGATTTTCGATTTTGTAATATTAATAACCAAACTAAACCAAAGTTTTTACAGTTCGGTGTGGTTTTTTCAAGGTTCAGTTCGGTTATTTTCGATTTAGTTTTTCGGTTATTAACTGTTCAAGATTTTTATATCCGATGTAGACTGCAGATCTTTAATTGTAGCAAATTCTTTCACTGTTTCTAATTGGCAATTTGGCACTCTCGAAATGAACGTTGTAGTTGCTTTCTTTGATCAAGAACGAAAGTCAGTGTTGCTTTTTTTGGTCATGACATTACTAAGGAGTTTTGCTTAAACCAAAGAAACAAACATCTAAGGTTTTCGCCAAATTACATCGAAGCAGGCAACAAGATGTGACAAATGCAGTAGTACTGCACATCCTAAGAACATTAAGAGTAGCTGCTATTTTAGTTGCACATCAACAGCTAACTAGATGAATACTATTTTTGCATACATATATTGGTCATTGCTAACTAGACCAATATATGTATGTAAAAATTTTATAGTCCATATATTTAAATTTGCACCAGCAACTCACAATATGCAAAAATAATATACATTTTACAACCAAAATAACCAAAACTTTTTACGCTATAAAAAAATTCACGGACCAATACATGTATGTTATTTACTAAGAACAGTATTCTAGTTAGCTGATGCATTCAATATATGTATGCAAAAATAGTATTATGAGAGCAGCTACTATTTTAGTTGCACAATTAGAAGTTTACACTTTACATAAGCAGGCAACAGCTACTATATAGTATCTATGGGAGCAATGCTGAAGTTTTAAAGAAGCATGCATCAGCTACTATTTTAGTTCAAGAGATAACCAAAACAAGTGGCAAGCTAGTCATAACCCACAAACCACAAAGTAAGTCTAGAAAAGGATATTTAAAGTCTTAAATATGAATTACTGGATGAAGCATGAGACACTTTTTAATATGCTTCACTAAGCCAAAAGTTCCTTAATGCTTCAGATGACAATTATAAACTCGACTACAATGAAGGTACTTTGTTTTGAACTTACAAAATAAGAAAATATCGCAAGTTAAATAAAATATTTTTAATTAAAAAGGATATCATAAAACAAGCAAATCTTTAAACTCACTACTTGTTCAAACTATGCATCAACAATGCTAGTATCTCCTTCAACAATGCAAGTTTCTCTCCCGCTTGTTGCTATATCTAAATATAATTTGATAAAGTGTGTCATTTAAACTTACAAAGTAAACTAATTTTCACTAAAACACTCATAAAACACAAAATCTTACCACGTTCAATTTGCTCAAGAAACTCCAAATCTTCTTCAACATTAATAGGAGTACCCTCACATCTAAACCAATCTTGAATACAAACAAGACATTGCACCAACCGAGGAGTCAATGAACTCCTAAATGAATCAAGAATGCAGCCACCGGTGCTAAATGCACATTCTGATGCAATACTAGAAATTGAAATGGCCAATACATCACGAGCTAGCTCAGATAGAATAGGAAATCGAGACGCATTAATTTTTCACCAATCTAAGATTTTAAAGTTATCATAATTATAAGACAATGGCTCTTCTCCTTCACCAATATATCTTTCCAACTCAGATTTAGCACCTCCACTATCAGAGTATTCCTTTTGCCTTTTCAATAATTACTTTTTTCTCACAGATTTTGTTCTCACATTCCCACTAGATGAATCAGATATGACATCAAATGAAGTAGATATAGATGGAGATGATTGAAGACAACATCCTTTTGAATATCTTTTTTGATACTCCCCAAACAAAGAATTCAAATAAGCATCCACTTCGGCAGTTAATTTCTTCCCTGATTCCTCCTCGAACATTTCCTCAGTTGCAAAACCAACATACTCTAATTTGTTGTAAGGATCTAATACAGAAGCAATAAATATCATTTTATTCATCCTTTCAGGTTCACCCCAATACTTTTTAAACTTTTCTTTCATCTTCCCTGCCATCTTACTCAAATTAGTATCATCACTAGCTAAACAAGCTTTCAAATAACTATCAAGCTCACATATATCCTCAAAATGACAACTAGAAGTGACATAACGTGAACCTGAAACTTCTTCGGTGAGCTCTTGAAATCTTTCAAGAAACTTTATTACGTTTCTCACATTCACCCAATCATCACATACAAATGGACCTACAACATTTCAATCCTCACAAACATGCGCACAAAGATGAGTAGAAAATCCATCATAAAAAAGATGAAGCTTGTCAAAGGCCTTCTCAAAGTTTTGCGTCGTTTCCAACATCAAGTAGGTGGAATTCCACCTAGTAGGAACATCCAAACACAATGTTTTGCTACATTCTACCTCTTGATGTGCATAACATTCTCTAAACTTTAAGGTCCTTTGCAGAGATGATCTCATATACCTCACAGCTTGTCTAACACGTTTTACAGAAATATCAATTTCTTTCAAACCTTCTTGCACAATTAGATTAAGTATGTGAGCCATGCATCTCAAATGAAGATGCTTACCAATCATCAAATTAGTTTTCCATAGATCTAGTTGTTTAGATAATTCTTTGACCGTGACATCATTCGAAGAAGCATTATCAACAATAACAATGAATACCTTATCTAATTTCCATTCAAGCAAACAATTACCAATAACTTTTGCCATTTCGTCACTCTTATGACTAGAGATAGGGAAAAATTTTAATATTCTTTTATGCAACATCCAATCTCTATCAATAAAATGATCCTTCAAACACATATAGTTAATTCTTTGTAACGAAGTCCATATGTCTGTGGTAAGGCAGATTTTTGGTTTTACTTCTCTGAAAATTTTCATTAGTTTAAGCCTCTCTTCACTGTAAACTTGAAAACAATCCCTTGTAATTGTCCTACGAGAAGGAACATTAAATAGAGGTTAGGCTATGCTCATAAACTTCTTAAAGCCTTTCTTTTCAACAAAGCTAAAAGGTAATTCCTCCGTAATTACCATCTCAACTAAAGCCCTCCTAACTAGTTTTTGATCAAATTTTCAAAGCACCCCACCATAATTTGCCCATCCTTTTGTAAACACAATTGTGTTTGAGTATTATCAACTTTCCGTGGTATTTTTGGATACTTCTTTAAATGAGTATTCAATGATGTTGTTCCATTCAATCGTGAATCAGCCTTATAATCACGACCACAATGTTTACACTTTGCTCTATCACCTCCATTATCATCTTTAAACTTTTCAAAATGATCCCAAACAGTTAATTTACATTGTACGGTTTTTTTTTTTTGGCCTTGACAAGTTTCAACTGAATTTGTAGGTGAAGTAGGTTCGCTTTCAAATGAACCTACCTCGCTTACTCTACTTTCAACTTCTGCCATCTATAGAAAATTGAATGAAAATAGAATTAAAAATGTAAACTGGTATACAATATAAATCTAGCATGTCGCAATTCGCATAAAATCAAGACGGCATAGAGGCAATCAAATCTGGTTGGAATATCTTGTTGACAATCAAAGAAATAAAATAGAGGGAACAAACAGAGTAGTACATCCCTATTTTGTTTTTAACTCGAAAAAAAACAGATTTTGTGAACTCAAAAAAAATAAAATAGAGGGAACAAATAGAGACCGGAGTAGTACATCCCTATTCTGTTTTTAACTCGAAAAAAAAATAGATTTCGCAAACTTGAAAAAAAATCTCATTTTTGCATGCACCTTGTAGATTTTGTGAAAAATGGAGTTTGTAGTGCTGGGATTGAACTCACCAGTCACCATATCTCCATTATTCAAACCCACGATTCAAGTTTTCACTCTCTTTGTAATCTCTTTCTTTTAGGCTTTGCTGCTAAGAAGCAATCTACTAAGTAATATACAGAAGAAGGAGGTAACCATTAACCTGAGGAAGAAGAATGAGCGACGAGCGGAGGAAGAAGGCGTCACAGTCAGCAGTCGCATAGCGGCATAGAGGAGGAACTGAGGAAGGAACTTAGGTCTTAGAGTCTGGAAGTAACGTTTAAGTCTTAGTCTGTAGACTTTAGCGGTGGTTTGTGGAAAAATTGGGCTTCAGATGGATATTGAATAAATCAATAAATTGGGCTAAATTGAGTTTCAAAATTCAGATGGGTATTGGATCATGGATAATTCTCAAAAATAATACCCAAAACTTCGGTTTTTTGGTTAGACCGAAAATCGAAACACCAAAACCGTTAACCGCATCGAATACCGAAATTTAATAATTTATAAACCGAACACCGACCGAAAAACTGATTAAACCGACGAAAAATCAAAATTTACGGTTCGGTCGATTTTTTCGATTCGATCGATATTATGCCCACCCTACGAGCTAGGACCGGAAGGATAAGACTTTGTGGGCCTACCTTCCTTTTAACTGTTATAAATTCCAAACAGAATGACACTTTCATGTTAAAGTTTCCCCATCAGCCACTGTACCATAACATGGAAATCACCATAAGAATCATCACCTCACTTTTCATTTGTATCTCATTCATTCATGTTATCTCCATTCTTTTCTGCTCGACAGTTTGTTAATTCATCATCTTCTGTCTCTCTTATTGTTTGTTTTTCTCCTTTTAATTTTGGGGTTTTCCTTCTTTCCTTACTTCTATTTCGTATGGACTTTATTACTCGTAATTTTAACAGATCGTGATGTGCAAAACTCTTCTTTTAAATTTTAGGAGGCTTAAGTAGTGGCTAGGGCCGGATCCATCCATACAGTATCGGTCCATCTGAACTCAATACTTTTGACGCGGAGCATAAATTTCTGTATAAAAACGTGAATTACAATAAATAGTAGGCATGAACCCATAATTTTAAACTCATAGCATTTAACCTTCTTATACTTAGATCCGCCTCTGCTTCAGCCCAATAGAGGGCATACCGTTATTTCTTTATTTGTTTTTTTTTCCTAAACAATTTAATATATTTACCAAATTATTACATGAATTATAATCATTTCTATCAAGAATAAGAAGGTAAAATGCTATGGAGAGCAAAAATAGATTCAGTCCCAACCAGCAACGCAAAAAAGCTTCTGTGCAAGGCATAGTGAAAGGACTTCATGTTTGTGCACTGCTGTAATAGTAATTGATATCGTGCAGCAGATACACTTGATACCAATGTCATGAAGATACGCTTTTTCTTTGTACAATGTGGAAATTAACTGTTGTACGTAATGCATGGAATATGTACATTTAAGTTAAATCAAGCTCCATTCCAGTTCCGGCCACCACCAAGGGGTGTCGTAAGATCATCAGAATCTCTCCACCCTTAACCAGATGTCTCGAGTTTTAGCCGGCCTGAGAAAGGAGAACTTCTTGATACAAGACACTTTACCTTTTTTAGTGGCCTTATCAGTTATCTTCTCTAAAGATTAATCAACATTATGTTCTCATGAGAAATCTCTTGGCTAATTTGTATACAACTCTTACATTGAAAAGTACTTTAACTAATAAGCTTCTCATTGATACAATTATGGTACATATATATGCTTTCATGTATCATCTATTATTAAATTCTAGTGTTATATTATATTATGTATTAAAAGCTTAGGTACGCGGTTTAAGTTGTTTAAATTTTAGGTCGGTATCCCCTGACAACTTCCTCCAAAAATATTACCAACATATTCTAAAAATCCGTTAGTAATTTGCTTTTTTCTTTGTTGTTGCGTGTTTGTTGTTATAATCGATGCCAAGTAGCAAATACACTTCATATCAATGCGTTTTCTCTTTGTACAATATTGTGGAAATTAACTGTTGTAATATGTACAATTAAGATGAATCAAGCTCCACTGCTGCCAAGTAAAAGACTTTCTTTATCAGTTATTTTTCTAATTTTGCATGCAATTCTCTCGTGTCTAATTTTGTTCTCATGAGACCAAAATTAATCAATATTTTGTTCTCATGAGACCTCGTGTCTAATTTTGCATGCAATTCTCTCGTAAAAAAATAAGTTTTTAAGTACCTTAACTAACCAACGAATCTTCCCACTGTACATGATCATACATGCTTTCATTTAATTAATCATCATCTTTTACAAACTTTTAGATAACGTTATGTAGAAAGTTAAGTAAGCAGTTTATGACTGTAAGTTGTTTGCTTTCTGTATCTTTTCTACTAAACAAGCTAAATACTCATTAAAATAATTAGATAGCATGTGACATGTCCCGGGAACATCAGAGGCAAATACGGAGCATGCAAGAAATTCTTTAAAAACTGCATTCTCAGCTTGCTTTCGTGTGATATTCCAGTGATTTGAGTTATGGGTTCAACCAAACCAGCAGTTTGGGTCAAACCCAATACATATGTTAAGAAAGCTACTAATACGTACAAATACCAAATCTCGAACCCAATAACTCAAATGCTTTGTTCAACAGGATTCGGATCAAAGACATACTCAGGATCAGAATAACATAAATAACTGCATACTCTTGTACATATCAATTATTAACCTCTGAAAAATCAGAATATCGTGAGGTTAAAAAGCAGGCGCAATATGATATCACCCCGAAAGAAAGGAAAAAGAAAAAAAAAAACATTAAAAATGAAAAAGGAAGAAGAGATATCAAAAGGACGCATTGCTATAAACATGACTCAAGGATGATAAAAAACGAATGGGATATACATATCGACTTTCTATTGAACCATAAGATGACACAAAACTAAGTTGATTTAGCTGGATATGACCATGCTATTATCATATCTATATCTTCAGCCTCTTTTGAGCTTGGTCCATATCTTCATCATCGCTTGCCTCCCGGAAATGATCCATATGTTGATTACTAGAGGGTGGAGGATTCTCGTTATCCTAGAGTTAAATGCAAATGAATTGGTAAGTGTACAGTGTGGAGTAGATGGATCACCAGAGAATTAATCTAAGATGCTCATGTGCCTCAAGGAAGACGCTAGGTAAGTGATTGAACATTATCATGGTTCATGGATGCAGTGCGCTATCTCAAACATAATTTGCTTCTCATTTCAGAAAAGTCGGAAAAGATTTATACCTTCGCAATTGATGGTCCTGAAGTCATCCCTCTGTCTGCCCGCTTCCCAAAATTAATTTGCACAGAGATAGTGGCCTGAGAAAGATCAAGACCAGTATTCTCCAACGCTTGTGTCAATGAATTTAGTAACCTGATTAAACCAAATCAATGACCAGTGATCAATACAAATATCATGTTGACATCAACAAACGAGTTACACAAAGATGTTGTGATAAAGACATCCAAGTTGACAAGATTACCAAGACATGCTAATCTGGAGATATCACAAAAAAAGTCTCGTAAGAACGTCGGATTTAGCATAAGCAGCCATTGATAATACAATTCTGACTACACCTTTTACATGCATATGAAAGTTGAAATGCCAAAAAATATGTTGTGAATGAGGTTAATAAAAATATTTACTGCTTACTTGAAACTTACTTTCCTGGGTTCATTTTCTCAACAAAAAAGATGAGAATGAACCATACTTTTGGCTATACGCTAAATTCAAGATATGCCATAGTTTGAACATCTAACGCCATGAAACAGAAAAAGAAAGGACAGACAAAACTTATTGAATTGGTTGAAGTTAACATGCAGCATGGAATGCATATGCTCACAACTGAAGAGGAACAACATTATGATGAAGATAAGGTCGAAATACTCAAATAATTGGCCCCCAGGATAGAATAACTTGCCTACTGGTTTGTGCTTTGCCAAATAAAGTACTAATATTTACAAGTTTGTAAAAATGCCCAGATGAGTGATGAGAGTTGGACAAGCTTAATATATGAAAAGACATCCAGAAAAAACTGAAGATATTGACATGCTTCGTCATCCAAGAGCATGCTACAAGGGAATGCTATCCAGAAAAACAGCATGTGCCACATTAAAGAACAAGAAACAAAGATTACTATCAATGGAAGAGAGTCAAAAGTAAGCCAATAAGATATGGAGAGACCACATTTTGATTGAGTCTGTAAAGTCCCAACTTTAAAACTAAGATAATTACATACCCCTGCGAGTAAGGACTTGAAATGCTGATTGTGCCTCCATCTATTGTCAGATCCTCATGATGATTCAGAGCATCAATCGTGTTGGGACATTGATCAGACACTGGTCTAGGTTGCGAGTCTGAGAAGGCACTATTATTTGGCACGGCCACCGGCATACCTGCCTGAAGCGGCATATGTGTTGCAATTGCCTTGTTAGCTAGATCGTTATGTTGATCCATTGCTTTAATTGATACATCTCTGGTAGGATGAGATTCAATCAGATTCTGCTGATTTGGTTGCACTGTCGAAGTAACAGTTGCAGGATTCTCATCAAACCCTCCCAGATATGTTGATTCTGGGCCACTACCATTCTTCAAGGCTTGTGGGTGAGCTGGTAAATTTTGCATGCGCCAATGACTGTTTCTCTGAACCATTTAAAAAGGAAATTTTTACTTGGTACCAAATGGAAGCTGCTTCCTCATAAACTATAATATATTCAGTCATCCAACTGTTACTACCTCTTAGAACGAGAGGAAACACATGTTTAGGTAGTTAAAAGCAGTCTAAGTTGCACCTACGGACTAATCATAGCCAAATCGCATTTATCAGAAAAATAATTCCCCAAACTGAACTTGTGGGCTTGAACTTCAGAGAAAGGAAGACAAAATGGAACAAGAGGGGACCTATTATAATGAGTAAAGACGCAACAAAAATAAACAATCAAGCCAAAACCAATCTTATTGAAGCGCAGTAAGCCATAAATTGGTAAATGACAGAAAAACTAGGCTGTGGAAAGAGATATGGCTGGAAAAGAGCACATTCATGGGGTTATATCCCCTGGTTTGCATCACATTGCTGTAAATACTGAAATACAATTCAAATCCCAGCGGGGACAAAAACACTAGGTGATTTCTTCCCATCCGTCCAAGCCTAGGTGGACAGAGTTAACCGGTAACTGTGTTGGTGGGAGGTTGCAGGCATCAGTGGAATTAGCCGAGGTGCCAGCTGGCCCGGACATCATGGTTATCAAACAAAAAAAATACTGAAATACAATTGCCGAAAGCAGGAGTGGCAACAGTTGGAATATTTGGTTTAGAAAAAAAATTTCAAGACATGGGAGATTGAATATACAGTGAAACAGATGCTAAATATGTGAAAGCTTCGCAGAATCCCCCAACCATCTAATTTCGCAATGCGTGACTATCTCGCATATCTGGCACATGCTACTCAATTTATTTGGTGTACAATTTCTTATGCCAAGAACCCTGAAGGAGAGAGTAAAATGCTGGGAAGGGCATATTATGGAGAAAGGCACTACGGAAGAGAGTTCCAGTATCGAACAGTATAGTTAGAAAGGAAATACAGGTGATTAGAAGGAAAGAACCTGTAAATTTTTCTTTGAAATATAGGCATTTAAACTCACTTAGTTTTTGCGGTAGAGTGAACGATGTATACGATTCTGACAGCATCTAAAGCTGCTAGTTTTGATGCACCTGTAACTGGCCACATTCAGAACATTATAGAGCTTTTTGAGTACCCACTAGGTGCTTTTATTTCATGAAATATACTTACCTTATCAAAAATCCATAAATCAGGCTCAGGTAAATAACAAAGCAAAAACTGATCTTATTCAAGCGCAAAGCCAGAAAATTAGAAGCGACTGCAGTCATCCCCACATTCACAGAAAAAGCAGTGTAAAGATACTCAAAAACAATGGAACAAAATGAAATCTTAGACATGCACTACTAATGGGTATTATCTGTACACAAATATAATGTGGAACACGTGCACATAGATGTCCATGTGAGGTTGGTGTGTTTGATTTTTTGTGTATGTGTATGTGTTCATGCATTCGTGTGTATCTGAGAGAGAGAGAGAGAGTATATCAAGCAGAAATGTTAATTGATGTGGACACTAGAGACAAGGGTTACGGCTTTCGGTGTCTCGTACCATCTGCCTTTCTTTCCCCATGTTTGGCCCCACTCAAGAACAATTTGCAGGGTCGGTGCAAGTATGCCGCACTCTAACGAAAAACACTAAGCTTACATGTGGCTTTTTGAAAGTGTAGCAATATGGATTGCTGTGCGTTATTCAGTAAGTTTATGTTGTTTAGTGTATTGGATTAGATGGCAATATAAGTGGAAGTACTTCCACATTAGTTTCCACTTTGTAAAATTGACTATCACGCAAACTGCATCTTACCATATATTAACCTGAAGGATGAGTGTCCTCTGTTGGAAGAATCAATCTTTCTTACAGCTGAGAGCTAGAGAATGCAATTCAAAGTTGACAACCAAAAACCTTAACAAGAAAATTGATACAACATATCATTAGCTACAGGAATTTACCCATGGCATAAGTTTTGTAGGCTCTGAGCTCCAAGGTTGATATGATCCTTCATGCTTTTGAACCTTCTCCTGTAAGTACTGTACGTATTGAATTACCTGCATACAAACATCAACAGTCACAAAGAGATCAAAACTTTCCAAAATAGAAATTAAACAAAGGAAAAGGTAAACTGGTTTTCTACTAATAAAATGTACCTCCAACAAGAATGATGCAGTATCCCGCTTTTGATCTGTATGGGGTATCAGATCTCTCAATATCTGAAATCTAGACAACGCAAACACAAGCTTTTGTAAAACGCCAAAATTGTGTTGAGGCATTTTTTACAGAATCTTTATTTGTTTTTTGAGAAAGAATTTGACCACATAATCTTCAAATTCATAAGAGTGATACACCCAGCAAATGCTTTAGTTTTAAGTGAAACCGAGTACAAAAAGAGACCCCCTACTTAATAAACACCCGCCACTCCAAATAGACCAAAAACAATTAATTTAAAGACCTCAATAGACTAAATTATGAGGCATGTTTTAAGAGGCTTTTCCTCAGATTTAATAATTACTTTATTTTGAGTGGCTTGGCCAGTTATTAAAAAGATTTACTTCTCCAGAGAAATAGAGTAAGTAACTTGACTCAGCAAGTTACATTTAGTAGCCCTTGTAATAATTCTGGAGGAATAGGAAAGTAAACATCCTGTAAGTATATTCTACATAATTAATGGATTCATCAGTTACCAAATTTTGAAAAAGTAAACCAACAAAAAGCCTATAACTATTAAAGCTTCCACGTAATGATACTTGCAAAATCTGTTTACAGATTCATCCTGTAATTACATTTCTATGAAGTTTTCAACTTCCTTTGTTTGACAATGACATAAATGAATCTCGAGCCTTTGCAGCTCAAAAAAATATTGTATAACAATAGACAACTTGGGAAAGTTGGACATTTGAATCATAAGAGAAATAAAGATTCTGCTGAAATATTCACTTTACATTTACACTGTTTTGTATATCAGAAGGTGCTTTTTTTTTTTTTTTGATAAGTAAATCAGAAGGTGCAAATATACCGTCATAAATCCATTTGGAGTTGAAAACAACATATTTCGGAATTTCATACAAAGCGTTGACAACTACACTACATATCAATCTCGGAATGCGGGATGCTTAGTGCACCAGGCTGCCCTTTTTTCTTTTAATCTCGAGTAAGTTGAATACTACACTACATATCAATCTCTGTACTTAGAGCTTACATTAATTTTCTTTGCTCAAACCTCCCAAATACTTATTTTACTATATAATTCTTTTCCTGAAACTCAACCAGCAGCTCCTCTTGGCTGAAAGTAATTGACTTATTCAATCTATGCCTTAATTCCACAATTCCAGACAAGATTGGGTTGGTAACTAAATCCTCTATAATCATTCCGGTGCTTTTAGGGCCATCTCATCCCAAAACTAAAGTTGTCCTGGAAGTAATTAACTAAAAAAGAAAAACTTAAGCTAGTTATTGAGGAAAACGACTTCTGCTTATCTCTTTACACAGGTCAATATGCAGCTGGTTGCAACATCTTATAAATATTCACTTTACATTTACACTATCTTGTTTCATGTATCACGGCTTTTATAGACAGTAACTCTATTAAATGAAGAAATCTAAAAAACAAGACCTAAATATCTCAGAAACTAACCTTTAGTGTACATCCAGACAAATCCAAAACTTCAATTAACCGAAAAAGCGAAACAGAATATATGGACAAACCTCTCGTTGATCTTGCTCCTTCGACGCTGCTCTGTGACTGAATGCTTGGACCTTATTGCACTTGCCTTATCATTATTCTTCCCATCTGTTGCATCCATCCATAATAATATAACCACAAAAACAAAAAGAAAAATCAGGAATTTTCTTTACATCTCAATTCCAGTTCAACTCATAACAACAACAACAACTATGCCTTAGTACCTAACGAGTTAGGGTCGTCTATATGAATCCTCACTCACCACAATCCAGTTCAACTCATAACAACAACAACTATGCCTCAGTACCAAACGAGTTGGGGTCAGCTATATGAATCCTCACTAACCACAACCCAGTTCACATCGTAACAACAACACTATGCCTCAATATCAACCAAGCTGGGGGAGGGGGGGGTCGGCTATATGAATCCTTACTAATCACAAAGTTCAGCTCATATCCTTCTTTAAAAAAATCAACCTTTCATCTACAAGAATTACGAGAAAAAGAAAACTTACAGACCTTTAGTATTGCTACTAGAAGGTGGAGTGGCATCTTTCTTTAAACCAATCTCATCTTCCTCCTCTTCTTCCTCTTCTTGATGACCTTTCACCCCTTTCATTATTTTCTCCACAGATTTATCTATCAAACTCCAGTTCTCTGCACACACAGAAAAACAAAGATGCAAATGAAGACACCCAGCTATACCAAGAAATAGAGATCTGTAATAGCTCAATCCAATAAAAAGATCTATACAATATAAGGGGAAAAAAAATAATGGTTCAAATGAAAGTAGAGAAGAAAGATTACAGTTTTTTTTCTGGGAAATTTGAGTTCTTGAGAAATTCGGTTTTGGGTCTGTGAGATTTAGGGTCGATAGTGAGGGAAAAAACAGTAGCAATTACTACTAGTGCGGGTTCTTGATTGTGGTGGTTAAAGTCGAAATTTCGCTTTTTTATTCTTTTTTAACTTTGTCAATTGTTGAATTATTATAATTATTATTATTGTGTTTGGCTTTACCTAAATTGTTGGGTGTCATGACTCATGTGACTTATTTTAATTTCATTCATATGCATTTGATGGTTCACAACCTAAAAAGTAGGCAACTTAGTATGATGAGGCTTTTCTTTATCACATTTTGTTCTATTCACTTCTCTTCTTTTGCTTTTGCTTTCTTCTTTTTTTTTTCCCTTTAGTTTATGACTCTACTGTAATAACCCAATATTATTTTCTTAATATACTTATTAATTATGAGATTAGAGAATCAATTTTTATTTATAGCTGTTGGGTCAAATATTAATTTAGTGGGGGAAAATGTATTATAATATATAAAAATAGTGTATTAAATAAGTGATTAATTGATCTATTTTATAATTAGACATGCTAATTAGCAAGGTAGTAATTTTAAATAGTATGGATAAAAGAAGTGGGCCTTAAGCCCGTACCTTATGCTGCTACGTTTAGGACTTGGGGGTTACAATATATTTTACGGCTAGGTTCTTGAGAAAGAAGAGTAGCAGTAGAAAATACTGGGAAAAAGCACACCATGTCTTCGACGTGACTGCGCTAGAAACCAGACAACTTTTATCAATCAATGTGTAGAAATCCTTATTAAGGAATCCAAGTTACAAGGTATGTTGCATATAATTCTTACCTATATAAACGTCTTCCAGGGAATTATGATAAAGTGAATATTAGTTAACTTTTATAATGATTAGATACTGATGGGGAAGTTTGTTATAATTAGGGGTGGGCATAAAATCGACCGAATCGAAAAAACCGGCCGAACCGAAAATTTCGGTTTTTTCAGTTTCGGTTCGGTTTTCGGTTTTAAATTTTTAAAATTTCGGTTTTCGGTTCGGTTTTCGGTTTTAAGATTTCGGTTTTTCGGCTTTGGACTTTGGAGTTTGGACTTGTATTGTAACATTTCACTTATAATAACACCGGCCCACCCCAATTAGTTCTGAAGCCCACTATGTTAGCCCAGCCCACGCCAGTTGCCACCCCTAAAATTTACCCCTAATAGTGGTCAGTGGATATACAATCCATTTCTGATTTCTCAAAGAAAACCCTAAAATTAGTCGCCTCGCCTTCGTCTGAACAGTGGACTCTGAAGATCAACTCCTCCTCGCCTCCTCCGTCTCCGCCCTCCGACTCCGTCTCCTCTGCGACTGCTAGTGAACCATCGTCTGAAAAGGACTCCAACAGTAAGTCAGTTCCTCGCCTCCTCCGTCTCCGGCTCTCCGCCCTCCGCTCCGTCTCCTCTGCTAGTGAACCATCGTCTGAAAACCTCCGTCTACTCTGCTAGTGAACCATCGTCTGAAAAGGACTCCAACAGTAAGCACTCAAAATATATTTGATTATTTTTAATTAATTAGCGATTGAGGATTCTACCTGCCATTCTACTTGCTTTATCTTTCTTACTTTTTTCTTTTGCAAATCTGAGAATTCGTAGATGAGGAACGAAGTTTACGATATTGTGATGTTTACTTTTAAATATAAATTGGAGAAATCCCTGTGAATTTCTGGCCCAGAAAGTATGAGGTCGTCCTCTACTTAGTTGTATATGATCTTGTTTTAGTGATCTTTTATTAATGTCTGCAATTAAACTAATTCAAAGTTTTAAATATGGAGTATAAATTAATCAAATCGTGATTTTGTTTAATGGAAAATGCTCAAATATGCTCTTGAATTATGTGAAATTGAACGAATTTGTCTATCGTCAATATTTTGATACAAATATATCTCTATCGTTAAACTCACAAATGATTTTGTCTTAGTAAATATTGTGGTCATCGTTGAAAATCTTGAACCTTTTATAACCGACAAAATAAACCGAAAATAACCGAACCGAACTTTGAAAAACCGCACCGAACCGTAATAACTTTGGTTTGGTTTGGTTATTAAAATTAAAAACCGAAAACAGAATAAACCAAACCGAAATTATACAAAACTGAACCGAACCGACCGATGCCCACCCCTAATTATAATTGCTCAATTTGTAGAATTGAATGTAACGTTGGACGTAAAAATTGAGTATACAGTTAACTCAAGCAAGGATTAACCAATAAGGATTTCTTTTATAGCCATGTTTTTTATGCACAATTTATACTTATGTTTCAGTTCCGTTTTTACAAGACGCATGAACATAAATCAATAATTGATGGTAGGCTACGATTTTATGTTTTAGTTGCTTATTGCATTTTAATTTATTGCATTTTTAATGAGTTTGAGCTTTAATCACTAATATTTTGTACTAATTGTGTTTTATGCCTTGTAAATGGATTCCGAGCTATGTATTTGTTATGGACTGAATTCGAGCTATTTGGAGTTTTGAAGTTTGACTAAAAGCTCAAGGGATTAAGCTGCGATCGTGTTTGAGGGTCGAAAACCATGTCTGGATATCAAAAAGTCAGGAAAAATCCGTACTCTGAGAAAACAACAAACCCGCGGCGTATGGGGCTGTGCGTGGCGCGCCGTGCCTGTATATTTTCCTGCTGCCTGTCAGAAATTAACTCTCTGAATTTTTCCACTAATGCCCTGCATGGCGCGTCGTCCCATGCAGCGTGCCTGTGCAAATTTTACAGAGCAAGTGTCCTATTTTCCGTAGGAAAAGGTGTTTTCGTTTGGGCCTGACCCTACTTGGTATAAATACATGGGAAAACGTTATTTCCTAAACTTTTGACACATCTAAGACCTAGGGAGGCTAAGGAGGAGTTGGAGAAGCAAAAGCACAAGGAGTTTATCATTCAATCCTCACTCAAGACAAGAGTTTGGATCGTTTTATGTTTTCCTTTACTTTAAACATATTTGTGATGGATTGCTCCAAATCTATGAAGTAGTTCCCTTTAGGGTTTGATGGATTTGGTGTATTGATATTTGTTTGTGGATTATAACTCTAGATTTTATGTATTGAATCATTTTGGATGTTTTAAATAGTTGTATCTATTCATGTGTTCATGTAATCGAGAGAGGCATAACTTGTGATATCTTTGCGTTATCTTGTTGGTTGAGTTCATTAATTCTTCTTAGTAATCGAATGAGGCTAGTTGAATTATTGTTTAAACTTAATTAGGAGGATAATTGAGAGACGTTCTCCTAAAGACCAATCCACATCGAATTCTCGCATAACTTCACCGAGCAAACGTTTGAACTAATAATTGAGTGAATTCGAGAGACTCACTTGAACACTAGAAGTGAATTAACTAGAGTTAAATCCCAAACATTTATCTTGCATCTATTCAATTAATCCCTATTTTCTCCCATTGATATCTTCCTTGCTTAACCCTTTTGTTTCGATTGTCATTCATCAATTAGCTCTAGATTCTTAGTTAATTTTAGTTTTAATCACATAATTCTCAACTGTTGATTATCTTGGATAGCAATCTAGCTACAAACTATAATAATACACTGTTTAACTCCAATCCCTGTGGATACGATATTAAATTGTACTATATTCGACTACCGAGCATATTTAAGTGTGTGTTTTGCGCTCGTCAAATTTTAGCATCGTTGTCGTGGATTGGCAATCAATAGTGTTTGAAATAGTTTGTAGTGCTAATTCAGGAATTTTTGTTTTTGTTGTATTTTAATTTTCTCCTTTTAAGTTTGGTGTTCTTTGACTGTGCGCAGGCTACAGGTTAGATTGGCGCATGACTCAATCTTCTGGGAAGGAAGTGCTACCATACGAACCAGAAATCGAGAAACAACTGCAACAGCTGAGGAATGAGAAGAAATCTCCCCGAAAATGTAGAGAAGGTTGGGCAATCCTCAACCAAAGATATTATGGCTGGAGATGATGATAATGTGAATTTGGCTGCAAGAGAGGCAGCCCAACAACAGAAAAAGCTGCACGAGATGCTGAGGAAGCAGCTCTTCGAAATGCACAACTTGTCTATGAAGAGGAGAGGGCTTGGATAATTGCTCAGAATCAACTCTTGGGTGCAGATCAGTTCGGAAATATACCTCCCGAGGCTGGGAGACCACTTGGTGATTATGCTAGACCAGTCAACAACCAAGGATTATCAAATATTAGACCACCTCCAGTGGCTGCGAACAGTTTCTAATTGAAGCAAGGGTTGCTCCAAACTCTGCAAAACTGCTTTGTCTTCAGAGGAAAGATGAACGAAGATCCAAACAACCATCTAATGGACTTCGAGTAGATTATGAACAACTTTCAATATAATGGTATGTCACAAGATGCAGTTTACTTAAGGGCATTCCCCTTCACACTCAAAGATGACGCAAAGCAGTGGCTAAGAAGCTTGCCTCAAGGATCAATTAGAACATGGGAGGAGATGACCATAAAATTTCATGATAAATATTTCTCCTCAGCTAAGACGGGCAAGTTTAAAAGAGAAATCCATAAATTCTGCCAGAAAGATACTAAAACTGTGTTTGAAGCTTGGGAGAGGTTTAAGGAATTAGTTCGAAAGTGTCAACATAGCGGAATTGAACTCTGAATGCAACTTCAGGACTTTTGGGATGGATTGACACCTGCCTCACATAGAACATTGAGTAATGCCGCTGGAGGCCCGTTGATGAAGAAGACTCTAGAAGAGATAGTCACAATTCTAGATGAGTTGTCTGAAGATGCAAACCAGTGGCCTTCTGAGTGTAACGGCCCGATGTGTCGTAGAAATACATAAAATACTAATTGTCTAGATTTGGCTTGTTTTAAATGCAAATCCCTATTTGTAATTATGCAATTTTAACATTCTTGCGAGATATGAGGTATAAGAATCTAATAATTAAGAAAAGAGTTCAAAAAGGTAAATAAGGCAGGATATGCGGTCGCATTTCAGACATACGGACCGCATATCTTACACGGCCATCGCATACTTGGACAGATTTCTGGGCAAAGGTTCATGTCAGAAATGCTGTCTGAAATGCGAATCGCATTTCAGGAATGCGGACCGCAAATCACACTGCCTACATCGCAGAGTGGAACAGAGAATTGGACAAGTTTTATGTCAAAAATGCAGTGAGAAATGCGGACCGTATTTCTAAAATATGGACCGCAAATCCCACAGTGAGATCGCAGAATGAGGTAGAGTTTTGGGCCAAATGCCATGTCAGAAATGCGGCCCAAATGCGGACCGCATGTTGAGTTTGCGACCAGAATGCGATCGCATTCTGGACACCTGAACTTTTATTTTGTTCCGAATTTTGACCCACTATAAATAGGAACTAGGAACCCTAACATGCAAAAACCCCCTTATTTCGTTAATTATCT
>MCJB01027093.1:88799-102866 GCA_002018475.1 Nicotiana obtusifolia | reverse complement strand
AACCCCAACAAATCAACCTCCAAAATCACCTTGAAACAACCCCAAAATCCGTGAAAAACATATCCAAAATATAGTCATCAACCTCCATTTACCAGCCCAGCTCCCCCCCCCCTTTTAAACCCACCAATAACCAGATGCAACTCGCCGGAAAATAGCCCCAGTTTAAGTTGAAAAGCGACCGTAGAATCACTCCCCTCAAACCCAACATCTATTACAAGGAACCCCACTCTCTAACACCAAAGACCCAGCTCAAATTGCTGCAAATTGTGCCAAGAATTTCAGCTGAGTTAAGGCACCCTACCAAGTTGTAGCTCGTTAGCTCCAATTGAGTTCGCCTAAAGTTCGTGAGCGTTCATAAAAGGTTGGGCTCGAAGAATTGTTGGAAGTCTAGGAAGTTATTACAAAGCAAGGTAAGTGTTCGTTCTAACCTTGGCTTGAGGGATTAGAAATCGTGTCTTGTTTTCTAAATTGCTCCTTCTTGAGAACAACGTATAGGCATGGTGACGGGTGTCTATATGTGGGTTTCACGCATGACCGTGGATCGTATATGGTTAATCGTTGTGTGACAATTGTTTCAAATTGCTGAATATTTTTCCTTGAATTGTTATGATGTGTTGCATGTGGGAGCGGGTGGCACGCCTGCCATAAGATGTTATGAATTGAGGGCGGGTGGTACGCCTACCACAAAGTTTCTTCTATTCGGCATAAAGTTGATGGTCAACTAGATTAGTTGAGTAAGAATTGTTAGGAGTCGAAGAGGTCCAGTGTCGAAATTGTGGGTAGTGTTTAAAGAGTCCGTTAGAAGTTTAAAGGGTCCAGTGTCACATTAGTAAAGTCGTGTCAAGAGTCAACGAAATGATAATTGGGTTGGGAGGTTAGTTGTAGGATATTGACTGTAATTGAGTACTGACATTGATTGAGCTAAATAGAAGTCAAGTTTGGTTTGGTTATAGTTGAATTTCCCCCTGGCCAGGATAATTGTGTTGCTGTTATTTGTTCCGTTGCTGGGAAGTTGTTATGTTGATTTGATCACTTGCCGGGACTTCTTGTGATTGTTGTGATGATGAAAGTGGGAGCGGGTGTTACGCCTAGCACAGTATAAATTGTAAGTGGGAGCGGGTGGCACGCCTGCCACGAGATATTATGAAAGTGGGAGCGGGTGGTACGCCTACCATAGTATAAATTGTAAGTGGGAGCGGGTCGCACGCCTGCCACGAGATATTATAAAAGTGGGAGCGAGTGGTACGCCTACCACAGTATATATTGTAAGTGGGAGCGGGTGGCACGTCTGCCACGGGATGTGATGTATGTGGGAGCGGGTGGCACGCCTGCCACAAGAGGTTACTGTAAGTGGGAACAGGTTGCACGCCTGCAACAAGAGGTTACTGGAGGAAAAAGGGTAGATTGTATTTCATTTCGTTTGCGTTAAAAGCTGAATGGCAGTTTTCCTTCTTACTCTTTGATGATTCCTTTTTCTTTATTTGTCTGCTGTTCCGATGTATGCTTTCTTTTCCCTGTTTAAGTTGTTTATGTATTTTATCTTCTGTTGTAGATACATATATGCTTAAAATTGCACAGTGTTTATCTGGAGTCTGGTCCTAGCCCCGTCACTACTTCGCCGGGGTTAGGCCAGGCACTTACCAGTACATGGGGTCGGTTTTGCTGATACTACACTCTGCACTCTCTTGTGCAGATCTCAGTGCCGCAGGCTACGAACAATAGGAAGCTTCCAGCCTCTGACTTTCAGGCGACCCAAGGTAGTTCTGCAGATGTCCGCGGACCTTGGAGCTCTCTACTCATTTCTTGTATCTGTTTCTCCTATGTAATCCAGAAATAACATTTTGTTATATTCTTCAGACCCTGTTTGTAGTACTCTTAAATAGTCTGTGAAACTGTGACACCAGATCTTGGGTAGACCGTTGTGGATAGTTTATTGGCGATAGTTGTGTAAAGTATTAACTTTGTGTTTATTTCGCTTGTTGAATTACTACTTTTCAGTTGATGCGTTTGTGATGCAATGAATTCGTAAATAGAAACGTGGTAATTAGTTCGATTGACTGGCTTGCCTAGCTTTCACTAGTAGGCGCTATCACGACGCCCGAGGGTGGGAAATCTGTGTCGTGACAGGTTGGCATCAGAGCCCTAGGTTTACATAGGCCTCACAGTTCACAGACAAACTCGATAGAGTCTGAGGGATCGGTACAGAGACATCTGTATTTATCCCCCAGAGGCTACAGAGTTAGGAAAAATTTCACATTTGTTCATTCTTGTCGGGCGGTTTGCTTCTCAAATGCTAATTGGATTCCTACTCTGTTCCTTCGCAGACGGCGAGAACACGCGCTTCCTCATCTACCGTTCCGCGGCCCGATCCCCCAGCAACAGCTCCCACGTGGGGCAGAGGGCGAGGCCGAGGTCGTGCTAGGGGTCGAGGCAGGGGCAGGACTCAGCCTCCTGCAGCAGCACCAGTGGCGAAACCTCAGATTGATCTTGACGAGGAGGTTGGGCCCAGCTCAGGTCCCGGAGGGGTTTATTTCTATCCCAGTTCTCCAGGACGCTTTGGTCCGGTTGGTGGGCCTCATGGAAAATGTCACACAAGCAGGCTTACTTCCTGCAGCACCAGCCACCCCTCAGTCCGGAGGAGGGGCTCAGACTCCTGCTATTCATACCCCGAAGCAAGTAGCTCCCCAAGCTCAGGTTCCAGCGGTTCAGCTAGCTGTGATAGTCTAGCCGGGAGCAGTAGCTCAAGCCGGCAATGGGGCGGCCATGTCCGCCGATGCTTTGTGGAGACTGGATAGGTTCACCAAGCTCTTCACTACTACCTTCAGCGGTGCTTCTTCGGAGGATCCCCAGGACTTCCTATACAGCTGCCACGAGGTCCTCAGGAATATGGGTATTGTTGAGACCAACGGGGTAGATTTCGCGACATTTCGCCTGTCCGGATCCGCCAAGACTTGGTGGAGGGATTATTGCTTGACTAGACCAGCCGGTTTGCCATCTTTGACTTGGGAACAATTTACAGAGTTGTTTCTGGAAAAGTTTCTCCCCGTCACTCAGAGAGAGGCTTATCGGAGGCAGTTTGAGCGCCTTCAACAGGGTTCCATGACAGTTACCCAGTATGAGTCCAGGTTCATCGATTTGGCTCGGCATGCCCTCATCATACTTCCTACAGAGAGGGAGAGGGTGAGGAGATTTATTGACGGTCTTATTCAGCCGATTCGCCTTCAGATGGCTAGGGAGACTGGTAGTGAGATTACCTTCCAGGAGGCGGTCAATGTGGCCCGCAGAGTCGAGATGGTTCTGTCACATGGAGGTAGTCATGGGTCGGATAAGAGACCCCGTCATTCAGGCAGATTTATTGGTACTTCGTCTGGAAGCAGAGATTCATATGGTAGAGGCCATCCTCCTAGGCCCTTTCAGTCAGCGCTCCAGGTTTCTCACAGCGCTTCAGGTAACCGCGATTCTCAGATGTAGTATCCCGATCAGCAGTCTATCAGTGCACAACTGCTACAGAGTTTCCAGAGTCGGCAGCTTAGGGCTTGTTACATGTGTGGCAACACGAGGCATATTGCTAGGTATTGCCGTCGTGCCTTAAGCAATTCTCCACACTAGGATTCTCGTGCTATGACACAGGCACTAGATGTTCCGCAGCCCGCCCAGCTAGCTAGAGGTGGGGGCAGAGGTGCTAGAGGTAGAGGTAGAGGTACTGGAGGTAGAGCTCAGGTCGGCAGAGGTGGGGGCCAACCAGCAGCAGGCCGTCCTAGAGATGTGGCTCAGGGTGGTGGGGCTCAGCCCCGATGTTATGCTTTTCCAGCTCGGCCTGAGGCAGAGGCTTCAGATGCAGTCATTACAGGTACGGTTCTGGTCTGTGCTAACGATGCTTCAGTATTATTTGATCCAGGGTCTACCTACTCGTATGTCTCATCTTATTTTGCACCGTATCTGGCCATGCCTAGTGATTCATTGAGTGTTCTTGTTTATGTGTCTAACCGGTGACTGATTCCATTGTGGTAGATCGAGTCCATCGTTCCTGTGTCGTAGTTATTGGGGTCTTGAGACCCGTGCAGACTTATTGCTTTTAGACATGGTCGATTTTGATGTCATATTGGGTATGGACTGGTTATCACCTTACCACGCCATCCTGGACTGCCATGCCAAGATTGTGACCTCAGCTTTACCGGGTATGCCCCATTTGGAGTGGAAAGGGACTCCTGGTCGTTCCACACGTAGCATTATCTCTTATATGAAGGCTCGGCGTATGGTCGAGAAGGGGTGTTTGGCTTATCTGGCTCATGTTCGTGATTCCAGTGCTGAGGTCCTCTCTATTGAATCTGTGCCCGTGGTTTGTGAGTTTCCCGAGGTTTTCCCATCCGACCTGCCGGGGATGCCACCTGACAGGGATATTGACTTTTGCATTGATGTGGCTCCGGGCTCTCAACCCATTTCTATTCCGCTGTATCGCATGGCCCCGCCAGAGTTAAAAGAATTGAAAGAACAGTTGCAGGACTTGCTCGAGACGGGTTTCATTAGACCCAGTATTTCACCTTAGGGTGCGCCGGTGTTGTTTGTTAAAAAGAAGGACGGGTCAATGAGAATGTGCATCGATTACCGACAATTGAACAAGGTTACAATCAAGAATAAGTATCCATTACCGAGGATCGATGATTTGTTTGATCAGCTCCAGGGTGCTAGGGTATTCTCAAAGATCGATTTGATGTCTGGCTACCATCAGTTGAAGATTAGGGCGTCCGATGTCCCTAAGACAGCTTTCCGTACTCGGTACAGGCATTATGAATTCTTGGTTATGTCATTTGGGTTGACTAGTGCTCCAACAGCTTTTATGGACTTGATGAACCGAGTGTTCAGACCTTACCTGGATTGGTTCGTGATAGTTTTCATCGACGACATCCTGGTATATTCCCGCCGCTAGGAGGAGCATGCACAACATCTTAGAGTGGTTCTTCAGACTTTGAGGGATAGTCGGTTGTATGCTAAGTTTTCAAAGTGTGAATTCTGGTTGAGTTCGGTTACATTTCTGGGTCATATTGTATCGGCAGAGGGCATTCAGGTTAACCCGAAGAAGATTGAGGCAGTCAAGGACTGGCCTAGGCTGGCGTCAGTTACGGAGATCCGGAGTTTCTTGGGACTGGCAGGCTACTATCGTCGGTTCGTGGAGGGGTTTTCATCTATTGCAGCCCCGATGACCAAGTTGACCCAGAAAGGTGCCCAGTTCAGGTGGTCGGATGACTGTGAGGCGAGCTTTCAGAAGCTCAAGACAGCTCTGACCACGGCACCAGTGTTAGTTTTGCCCACAGGCTCAGGGCCTCACACAGTTTATTGTGATGCCTCTCATATTGGGCTTGGTGCAGTGTTAATGCAAGAGGGCAAGGTCATTGCCTATGCTTCGAGGCAGTTGAAGATTCATGAGAAGAACTATCCGGTGCATGATTTAGAATTGGCAGCCATAATTCACGCTTTGAAGATTCTGAGGCACTACTTATATGGCGTGCCGTGTGAGGTGTTCACGGATCATAAGAGCCTTCAATATCTGTTCAAGCAAAAGGAGTTAAATTTGAGGCAGAGGAGGTGGTTGGAGATGTTAAAGGACTATGACGTCACTATCTTATATCACCCGGGAAAGGCCAACGTGGTGGTCGATGCCTTGAGTAGGAAGTTGGCCAGTATGGGCAGTCTTGCTTGTATTCCGATCGGTGAAAGGCCACTTGCTTTGGACGTTCAGACCTTGGCCAATCGATTTGTGAGATTGGATATTTCTGAGCCAAATCGGGTATTAGCTTATACGGTCGCTCGTTCTTCATTGTTGGAACAAGTACGCGATCGACAGTTTGATGATACCCATTTGTGTGTCCTTAGGGACACGATGCAACGTGGAGGTGCCAATCAGGTCACCTTAGGTGACGATGGAATTTTGAGATTACAGGGTCGAGTTTGGGTGCCCAATGTAGAGGGACTTCGGGAATTGATTCTGAAGGAGGCCCATAGCTCCAGGTATTCTATTCATCCGGGCGCCACAAAGATGTATCAAGATTTGCGACAGCATTATTGGTGGCGTAGGATGAAGAAGGATATAGTTCCATACGTGGCTCAGTGTTTGAATTGCCAGCAGGTCAAGTGCGAGCATGAGCGACCTGGTGGACTGTTCTAGAGAATTGAACTCCCCGAGTGGAAGTGGGAACGGATCACTATGGATTTCATTGTTGGACTTCCGCAGAACTGGAAGAAGTTCGACGCAATTTGGGTCATTATTGACAGGCTGACCAAGTCAGCACATTTCATCCCTGTGGCAGTCTCCTATTCATCTGAGAGGTTAGCCGAGATTTATATTCGGGAGATTGTTCGCCTTCATGGTGTGCCAGTATCTATTATTTCGGATCGGGGTACGTAGTTTACTTCGCGTTTCTGGAGGGCAGTCCAACGGGAGTTGGGCACCCAGGTTGAGTTAAGCACAGCGTTTCATCCTCAGATGGACGGACAGTCCGAGTGGACTATCCAGATATTGGAGGATATGCTCCGAGCTTGTGTTATTGACTTTGGAGGTTCGTGGGACCAGTTTCTGCCATTAGCGGAGTTCGCCTACAATAACAGCTACCAGTCGAGCATTCAGATGGCTCCTTATGAGGCTTTATATGGTAGGCAGTGTCGAACTCCAGTTGGGTGGTTTGAGCCAGGAGAGGCTCGGTTGATAGGCACAGATTTGGTTCAGGAGGCCTTAAACAAGGTCAAGATCATTTAGGAAAGGCTTCGTACAGCTCAGTCCAGGCAAAAGAGCTATGCGGATCGCAAGGCACGAGATATGTCTTTTATGGTTGGTGAGCGGGTATTACTCCGAGTGTCGCCTATGAAAGGCGTGATGAGATTTGGGAAGAGGGGCAAGCTCAGCCCTAGGTTCATTGGTCCGTTCGAAATTCTTGATCGAGTGGGGGAGGTGGCTTATAGGCTTGCACTGCCGCCAAGCTTATCAGTCGTGCATCCAGTTTTTCATGTGTCCATGCTCCGAAAATATCACGGCGACCCAACTCACGTGCTAGATTTCAGCACCATTCAGCTGGACAAAGACTTGTCTTATGAGGAGGAACCGGTAGCTATTCTAGACCGGCAAGTCCGTCAGCTGAGATCGAAGAGTTTTCCTTCTATTCATGTTCAGTGGAGAGGTCAGCCTCCTGAGGCATCAACCTGGGAGTCCGAGTCCGATATGAGGAGCCGTTATCCACATCTCTTTCCCGACTCAGGTACTTCTCTATCCTGTCCGTTCGAGGACGAACGGTTGTCTTAGAGGGGGAGAATGTAACGGCCCGATGTGTCGTAGAAACACATACAATACTAGTTGTCTAGATTTGGCTTGTTTTAAATGAAAATCCCTCTTTGTAATTATGCAATTTTAACATTCTTGCGAGGTATGAGGTATAAGAATCTAATAATTAAGAAAAGAGTTCAAAAAGGTAAATAATGCAGGATATGCGGTCGCATTTCAGACATGCGGACCGCATATTACACGGGCATCGCATACTTGGACAGATTTCCGGGCAAAGGTTCATGTCAGAAATGCTATCTGAAATGCACACCGCATTTCAGGAATGCGGACCGCAAATCACGTAGCCTGCATCGTAGAGTGGAACAGAGAACTGGACAAGTTTTATGTCAAAAATGCGGTGAGAAATGCAGACCGCATTTCTAAAATGCGGACCACAAATCCCACAGTGAGATTGCAGAATGAGGCAGAGTTTTGGGCCAAATGCCATGTCAGAAATGCGGTCCAAATGCGGACCGCATGTTGAGTTTGCGACCAGAATGCGATCGTATTCTGGACACCTGAACTTTTATTTTGTTCTGAATTTTGACCCACTATAAATAGGAACTAGGTACCCTAACATGCAAAAACCCCCTTATTTCGTCAATTACCTCAGAAACCTCTCCAAAACACCCCCAAACCCCAACAAACCAACCTCCAAAATCACCTTGAAACAACCCCAAAATCACCTTGAAACAACCCCAAAATCCGTGAAAAACATATCCAAAATATAGTCATCAACCTCCATTTACCAGCCCAGCTCCCCCCCCCTTTAAACCCACCAATAACCAGATGCAACTCGCCGGAAAATAGCCCCAGTTTAAGCTGAAAAACGTCCGTAGAATCACTCCCCTCAAACCCCAACATCTATTACAAGGAACCCCACTCTCTAACACCAAAGACTCAGCTCAAATTGCTGCAAATTGTGCCAAGAATTTCAGCTGAGTTAAGGCACCCTACCAAGTTATAGCTCGTTAGCTCCAATTGAGTTCGCCTAAAGTTCGTGAGCGTTCATAAAAGGTTGGGCTCGAAGAATTGTTGGAAGTCTAGGAAGTTATTGCAAAGCAAGGTAAGTGTTCGTTCTAACATTGGCTTGAGGGATTAGAAATCGTGTCTTGTTTGCTAAATTGCTCCTTCTTGAGAACAACGTATAGGCATGGTGACGGGTGTCTATATGTCGGTGTCACGCATGACCGTGGGTCGTATATGGTTAATCGTTGTGTGACTATTGTTTCAAATTGCTGAATATTTTTCCTTGAATTGTTATGATGTGTTGCATGTGGGAGCGGGTGGCACGCCTGCCACAAGATGTTGTGAATTGAGGGCGGGTGGTACGCCTACCACAAAGTTTCTTCTATTCGGCATAAAGTTGATGGTCAACTAGATTAGTTGAGTAAGAATTGTTAGGAGTCGAAGAGGTCCAGTGTCGAAATTGTGGGTAGTGTTTTAGGAGTCCGTTAGAAGTTTAAAGGGTCCAGTGTCACATTAGTAAAGTCGTGTCAAGAGTCAACGAAATGATAATTGGGTTGGGAGGTTAGTTGTAGGATATTGACTGTAATTGAGTACTGACATTGATTGAGCTAAATAGAAGTCAAGTTTGGTTTGGTTATATTTGAATTTCCCCTGGCCAGGATGATTGTGTTGCTGTTATTTGTTCCCTTGCTGAGAAGTTGTTATGTTGATTTGATCCCTTGCCGAGACTTCTTGTGATTGTTGTGATGATGAAAGTGGGAGCTGGTGGTACGCCTACCACAGTATAAATTGTAAGTGGGAGCGGGTGGCACGCCTGTCACGAGATATTATGAAAGTGGGAGCGGGTGGTACGCCTACCATAATATAAATTGTAAGTGGGAGCGGGTGGCATGCCTGCCACGAGATATTATGAAAGTGGGAGCGGGTGGTACGCCTACCACAGTATATATGTTAAGTGGGAGCGGGTGGCACGCCTGCCACGAGATATTATGAAAGTGGGAGCGGATGGTACGCCTACCACAGTATATATTGTAAGTGGGAGCCGGTGGCACGCCTGCCACGGGATGTGATGTATGTGGGAGCGGGTGGCACGCCTGCCACAAGAGGTTACTGTAAGTGGGAACGGGTTGCACGCCTGCAACAAGAGGTTACTAGAGGAAAAAGGGTGGATTGTATTACATTTCATTATGTTAAAGGCTGAATTGCAGTTTTCTTTCTTATTCATTGATGATTTGTTTCGTTTTATTTATCTGCTATTCCGATGTATGTTTTCCTTTTCCTCGTTTAAATTGTTTATGTACTTTATCTTCTGCTGTAGATACATATAAGCTTAAAATTGCACAGGTTTATCTGGAGTCTAGTCCTAGCCTCGTCACTACCTCCCCGGGGTTAGGCCAGGCACTTACCAGCACATGGGGTTGGTTGTGCTGATACTACGCTCTGCACTCTTTTGTGCAGATCTCAGTGTCGCAGGCTACGAACAGTACGAAGCTTCCAGCCTCTGATTTTCAAGCGACCCAAGGTAGTTCTGCAGACGTCCGCGGATCTTGGAGTCCCCTGTCCATTTCTTGTATCTGTTTCTTCTATGTAGTCCAGAAATAGCATTTTGTTATATTCTTCAGACCCTATTTGTAGTACTCTTAAATAGTCTGTGAAACTGTGACACCAGATCTTGGGTAGACCGTTGTGGATAGTTTATCGGCGATAGTTGTGTATAGAATTAACTTTGTGTTTACTTGGTTTGTTTTATTACTACTTTTCAGTTGGTGCATTTGTGATGTAATGAATTCGTAAATAGAAACGTGGTAATTAGTCCGATTGACTGGCTTGCCTAGCTTTCACTAGTAGACGCCATCACGACGCCCGAGGGTGGGAAACCCGGGTCGTGACAGGTGGGTATCAGAGCCCTAGGTTTACATAGGCCTCACAGTTCACAGACAAACTCTGTAGAGTCTGAGGGATCGGTACGGAGACGTCTGTATTTATCCCCCAGAGGCTACAGAGTTAGGAAAAATTTCACATTTGTTCATTCTTGTCGTGCGGTTTGCCTCTCGAACGCTAATTGGATTCCTACTCTGTTCTTTCGCAGATGGCGAGAACACGCGCTTCCTCATCTACCGCTCCGCAGCCCGAAACCCCAGCAACAACTCCCATGCGGGGTAGAGGGCGAGGCCGAGGTCGTGCTAGGAGTCGAGGTAGGGGCAGGACTCAGCCTCCTGCAGCACCACCAGTGGCGGAACCTCAGATTGATCTTGACGAGGAGGTTCCGGCCCCAGCAGTTTCGGTGGGCCCAACTCAGGTCCTGGAGGGGTTTATTGCCATCCCAGTTCTTCAGGACGCTTTGGTCCGGTTGGTGGGCCTCATGGAGAATGTCACCCGAGCGGCCTTACTTCCTACAGCACTAGCCACTCCTTAGGCTGGAGAAGGGGCTCAGACTACTGCTACTCGTACTCCGGAGCAAGTAGCTCCCCAGGCTCAGGTCCCAGCAGTTCAGCCAGCTAGGACAGTTCAGTCGGGAGCAGTAGCTCAGGCTGGCAATGGGGCGGCCATGTCCGCCGATGCTTTGTGGAGACTGGATAGGTTCACCAAGCTCTTCACTACTACCTTCAGCGGTGCTTCTTCGGAGGATCCCCAGGACTTCCTATACAGCTGCCACGAGGTCCTCAGGAATATGGGCATTGTTGAGACCAACGGGGTAGACTTTGCAGCATTTCGCCTGTCTGGGTCCGCCAAGGACTTGGTGGAGGGATTATTGCTTGACTAGACTAGCCGGTTTGCCGTCTTTGACTTGGGAGCAGTTTACGGAGCTGTTCCTGGAGAAGTTTCTCCCCGTCACTCAGAGAGAGGCTTATCGGAGGCAATTTGAGCGCCTTCAACAGGGATCCATGATAGTTACCCAGTATAAGTCCAGGTTCATCGACTTGGCTCGACATGCTCTCATCATACTTCCTACAGAGAGGGAGAGGGTGAGGAGATTTATTGACGGTCTCATTCAGCCGATTCGCCTTCTGATGGCTAGGGAGACTGGTAGTGAGATTACCTTTTAGAAGGCGGTCAATGTGGCCCACAGAGTCGTGATGGTTCTGTCACATGGAGGTGGTCATGGATCGAATAAGAGACCCCGTCATTCAGGCAGATTCATTGGCACTTCGTCTGGAAGCAGAGATTCATATGGTAGAGGCAACCCTCCTAGGCCCTTTCAGTCAGTCCAGGTTTCTCATAGTGTTTCAGGTAACCGCGGATCTCAGATACAGTATTCCGATCAGCAGTCTATCAGTGCACAACCGCTACAGAGTTTCCAGAGTCGGCAGCCTAAGGCTTGTTACATGTGTGGCGACACAAGGCACATTGCTAGGTATTGCCGTCGTACTTTAAGAAACTCTCCACACCAGGGTTCCCGTGTTATGACACAGGCACCAGATGTTCCGCAACCCGCCCAGCTAGCTAGAGGTGGGGGTAGAGGTGCTAGAGGTAGAGGTAGAGGTACTGGAGGTGGAGCTCAGGTCGGCAGAGGTAGGGGCCAGCCAGCAGCAGGCCATCCTAGAGATGTGACTCAGGGTGGTGGGGCTCAGCCCCGATGTTATGCTTTTCCAGCCCGGCCCGAGGCAGAGGCTTCAAATGCAGTGATTACAGGTACGGTTCTGGTTTGTGATAACGATGCTTTGGTATTATTTGATCCAGGGTCTACCTACTCGTATGTCTCCTCTTATTTTGCACCGTATCTGGCCATGCCTAGTAACTCATTGAGCGTTCCTGTTTATATGTCTACCCCGATGAGTGATTCCATTGTGGTAGATCGAGTCCATCGTTCCTCTGTTGTAGTGATTGGGGTCTTGAGACCCGTGCGGACTTATTGCTTTTAGACATGGTCAATTTTGATGTCATATTGGGGATGGACTGGTTATCACCTTACCACGCCATCCTGGACTGCCATGCCAAGACTGTGACCTTAGCTTTACCGGGTATGCCCCGTTTGGAGTGGAAAGGGACCCCTGATCATTCCACTCGTAGCATTATCTCTTATATGAAGGCTCGGCGTATGGTCGAGAAGGGGTGTTTGGCTTATCTGGCTCACGTTCATGATTCCAGTGCTGAGGTCCTCTCTATTAAGTATGTGCCCGTGGTTCGTGAGTTTCCCGAGGTTTTCCCATCCAACCTGCCGGGGATGCCACCCGACAGGGATATTGACTCTTGCATTGATGTGGCTCCGGGCACTCAACCCATTTCTATTCCGCCATATCGCATGGCCCCGCCAGAGTTAAAAGAATTGAAAGAGCAGTTGCAAGACTTGCTCGAGAAGGGTTTCATTAGACCCAGTGTTTCACCTTGGGGTGCGCCCGTTTGTTTGTTCAAAAGAAGGACGGGTCAATGAGAATGTGCATCGATTACCGACAATTGAACAAGGTTACAATCAAGAATAAGTATCCATTGTCGAGGATCAATGATTTATTTGATCAGCTCCAGGGTGCCAGGGTATTCTCAAAGATCGATTTGAGTTCTGGCTACCATCAGTTGAAGATTAGGGCGTCCGATGTCCCTAAGACAGCTTTCCGTACTTGGTACGGGCATTATGAATTCTTGGTTATGTCATTCGGGTTGACTAATGCCCCAGCAGCTTTTATAGACTTGATGAACCGAGTGTTCAGACCTTATTTGGACTCGTTCGTGATAGTCTTCATCGACGACATTCTGATATATTCCCGCAGCCAGGAGGAGCACGAGCAGCACCTCAGAGTGGTTCTTCAGACTCTGAGGGATAGTCGGTTGTATGCTAAGTTTTCAAAGTCTGAATTCTGGTTGAGTTCGATTATATTTCTAGGTCATATTGTATCAGCAGAGGGCATTTAGGTTGACCCGAAGAAGATTGAGGAAGTCAAGAACTTGCCTAGGCTGGCTTCAGTTATAGAGATCCAGAGTTTCTTAGGATTGGCAGTATACTATCATCGGTTTGTGGAGGGTTTTCAACTATTGCAGCCCCGATGACCAAGTTGACCCAGAAAGGTGCCCAGTTCAGGTGGTCGGATGAGTGTGAGGCGAGCTTTCAGAAGCTCAAGACAGCTCTGACCACGGCACCAGTGTTAGTCTTGCCCACAGGCTCAGGGCCTTACACAGTTTATTGTGATGCCTCTCGTATTGGGCTTGGTGCAGTGTTAATGCAAGAGGGCAAGGTCATTGCCTATGCTTCGAGGCAGTTGAAGGTTCATGAGAAAAACTATCCGGTGCATGATTTAGAATTGGCGGCCATAATTCATGCCTTGAAGATTTGGAGGCACTACTTATATGGCGTGCCGTGTGAGGTGTTCATGGATCATAAGAGTCTTCAGTATCTGTTCAAGCAAAAGGAGCTAAATTTGAGACAGAGGAGGTGGTTGGAGTTGTTAAAGGACTATGACGTCACCATCTTATATCACTCGGGAAAGGCCAATGTGTGCCGATGCCCTGAGTAGGAAGTCAGCTAGTATGGGCAGTCTTGCTTATATTCCGGTCGGCGAAAGGCCACTTGCTTTGGACGTTCAGACCTTGGCCAATCGGTTTGTGAGATTGGATATTTCTGAGCCTAATCGGGTATTAGCTTACACGGTCGCTCATTCTTCATTGTTGGCACGACTACGTGATCGACAGTTTGATGATCCTCATTTGTGTGTTCTTAGGGACACGATGCAGCGAGGGGGTGCCAAGCAGGTCACCTTAGGCGACGACGGAATTATGAGATTACAGGGTCGAGTTTGTGTGCCCAATGTAGAGGGACTTCGGGAGTTAATTTTGAAAGAGGCCCATAGCTCCAGGTA
>MCJB01027093.1:81979-88421 GCA_002018475.1 Nicotiana obtusifolia | reverse complement strand
GGTTAGCCGAGATCTACATCCGGGAGATTGTTCGCCTTCATGGCGTGCCGGTATCTATTATTTCGGACCGGGGTACACAGTTTACTTCGCGTTTCTGGAAGGAAGTTCAGCGGGAGTTGGGCACCCAGGTTGAATTAAGCACAGCGTTTCATCCTCAGACGGACGGACAGTCCGAGCGGACTATCCAGATATTGGAGTATATGCTCCGAGCTTGTGTTATTGACTTTGGAGGTTCGTGGGACCAGTTTCTGCCATTAGCGGAGTTTGCCTACAATAACAGCTACCAGTCGAGCATTCAGATGGATCCTTATGAGGCTTTATATGGTAGGCAGTGTCGAACTCCGGTTGGGTGGTTTGAGCCGGGAGAGGCTCGGTTGTTAGGCACAAAATTGGTTCAGGAGGCCTTAAACAAGGTCAAGATCATTCAGGAAAGGCTTCGTACAGCTCAGTCCAGGCAAAAGAGCTATGCGGATCGCAAGGCACGAGATATGTCTTTTATGGTTGGTGAGCGGGTATTACTCCGGGTGTTGCCTATGAAAGGTGTGATGAGATTTGGGAAGAGGGGCAAGCTTAGCCATAGGTTCATTGGTCCGTTCGAAATTCTTGATCGAGTGGGGGAGGTAGCTTATAGACTAGCATTGCCGCTAAGCTTATCAGCCGTACATCCGGTTTTTCATGTGTCCATGCTCCGAAAATATCACGGCAACCCAACTCACGTGCTAGATTTCAGCACCATTAAGCTGGACAAGGACTTGTTTTATGAGGAGGAACTGGTGGCTATTCTAGACCGGCAAGTTCGTCAGCTGAGGCCGAAGAGTTTCCCTTCGGTTCGTGTTCAGTGGAGAGGTCAGCCTCCTGAGGCATCGACCTGGGAGTCCGAGTCCGATATGCGGAGCCGTTATCCACATCTTTTCCCCGACTCAGGTACTTCTTTATCCTGCCCATTCGAGGACGAACGGTTGTCTAAGAGGGGGAGAATGTAACGGCCCGAAGTGTTGTAGAGACACATAACATACTAATTGTTTAGACTTGGCTTGTTTTAAGTGCAAATCCCTCTTTGTAATTATGCAATTTTAACATTCTTGGGGGGTATGAGGTATAAGAATCTAATAATTAAGAAAAGAGTTCAAAAGGCAAGTAATGCAGGATATGCGGTCGCATTTCTAACATGTGGACCGCATATCTTACATGGGCGTCGCATACTTGGACAGATTTCTGGGCAAAGGTTCATGTCAGAAATGCTGTCTGAAATGCGGACCGCATTTGAAGAATGCGGACCGCAAATTGCGCTGCCTGTATCGCATATTGGAACAGAGAACTGGATAAGTTTTATGTCAAAAATGCGGTGAGAAATGCGGACCGCAAATCTCACAGTGAAATCGCAGAGTGAGACAAAGTCTTGGGCCAAATGCTGTGTCAGAAATGCGGTCCAAATTCGGACGTCATGTTGTGTTTGCGACCAGAATGCGATCGCATTCTGGACACCTGAAATTTTATTTTGTCCCGAATTTTGACCCACTATAAATAGGAACTAGGAACCCTAACATGCAAAAAACCCCCTTATTTCGTCAATTACCTTAGAAAAACTCACCAAAACACCCTCAAACCCCAGCAAATCAACCTCCAAATCACCTTGAAAACAATCCCAAAATCCATGAGAAAAATATCCAAATTATAGTCATCAACCTCCCATTTACCAGCCCAGCTTTCCCCATTTAAACCCACCAAGAACAAGCTGCAACTCGCCGGAAAATATCCCCAGTTTAAACTGAAAAACAACCATAGAATCACTCCTTTCAAACCCCAACATCTATTACAAGAAACCCCACTCTCTAACACTAAAGACCCAGCTCAAATTGCTGCAAATTGTGCCAAGAATTGCAGTTGAGTTAAGGCACCCTACCAAGTTGTAGCTTGTTAGCTCTAATTCAGTTCGCCTAAAGTTCGTGAGCACCCATAAAAGGTTGGGCTTAAAGAATCGTTGGAAGTCTAGGAAGTTATTGCAAAGTAAGTAAGTGTTTGTTCTAACCTTAGCTTGAGAGATTAGAAATCGTGTCTTGTTTGCTAAATTGCTCCTTGTTGAGAACAACGTATAGGCATAGTGACGAGTGTCTATACGTTGGTGTCACGCATGACCGTGGGTCATGTATGGATGACCGTTGTGTGACTATTGTTTCGAATTGTTGAATACTATCCTTGATTTGGGATGATGTGTTGCATGTGGGAGCGGGTGGCACGCCTGCCACAAGATATTGTGAATTGAGGGCGGGTGGTACGCCTACCACAAGGTTGCTTCATTTTAGTTGTTCCTTCTGGTTATGGTTCTAGCCTTCTTTGTTAGGTATAAATTCAATGGTTAACTAGACTAGTTGAGTGAGGAATTGTTAGGAGTCAAAGGGGTCCAGTGTAAAATTGTGGGTAGCGTTTTAGAAGTCCGTAGAGGTTTAAAAGGGTCTAGTGTCACATTAGTAGAGTCATGTCTAGAGTTAATAAAATGATAATTGGGCTGGGAGGTTAATTGTAGAACTTCGACTGTAATTGAGTACTAACATTGATTGGGTAAATAGGAGTCAAGTTTGGTTTGGTTATAGCTGAATTCCCCCTGGCCAGGATTATTGTTTGCTGTTATTTGTTCCCTTGCTGGGAAGTTGTTATGTTTATTTGTTCCCTTGCCGTGATTTCTTGCGATTGTCGTGATGATGAAAGTGGGAGCGGGTGGCACTCCTGCCACGAGATATTATGAAAGTGGGAGCGGGTGGTACGCCTACCACAGTATATATATTGTAAGTGGGAGCGGGTGGCACGTCTGCCACGAGATATTATAAAAGTGGGAGCGGATGGTACGCTTACCACAGTATATATTGTTTGTGGGAGCGGGTGGCACGCCTGCCACGGGATGTGATGTATGTGGGAGCGGGTGGCACGCCTGCCACAAGAGGTTACTGTAAGTGGGAATGGGTTGCACGCCTGCAACAAGAGGTTACTGGAGGAAAAAGGGTGGATTGTATTACATTTCATTGTGTTAAAGGCTGAATTGCAGTTTTCTTTCTTATTCATTGATGATTTGTTTCGTTTTATTTATCTTCTATTCTGATGTATGTTTTCCTTTTCCCCGTTTAAATTGTTTATGTACTTTATCTTCTGCTGTAGATACATATAAGCTTAAAATTGCACAGGTTTATCTGGAGTCTGGTCCTAGCCTCGTCACTACCTCGCCGGGGTTAGGCCAGGCACTTACCAGCACATGGGGTCGGTTGTGCTGATACTACACTCTGCACTCTTTTGTGCAGACCTCGGTGCCGCAGGCTACGAACAGTAGGAAGCTTCCAGTCTCTGATTTTCAAGCGACCCAAGGTAGTTCTGCAGACGTCCGCGGATCTTGGAGTCTCCTGTCCATTTCTTGTATCTGTTTCTTCTATGTAGTCCAGAAACAGCATTTTGTTATATTCTTCAGACCCTATTTGTAGTATTCTTAAATAGTCTGTGAAACTGTGACACCACATCTTGGGTAGACCATTGTGGATAGTTTATCGGCGATAGTTGTGTAAAGTATTAACTTTGTGTTTATTTGGTTTGTTGTATCACTACTTTTCAGTTGGTGCATTTGTGATGTAATGAATTCATAAATAGAAATGTGGTAATTAGTCCGATTGACTGGCTTGCCTAGCTTTCACTTGTAGGCGCCATCATGACGCCCGAGGGTGGGAAATCCGGGTCACGACAGTCCTATTGAAAACACCAATGAAGATCCAAATCGAAAAGTGAAAAACATTCACAGTTGGAGGAATCGTGACAATTCTAGTTGCAGTAATGTTAATTTTTTATTCGGCGTTAAAGACATTCGAAATTTCATCTCTGATGAGACTTTTTTAGTTAGTGATAGGAATGGAGACAGTTATTCCATCTATTTTGATATTGAAAATCAGATTTTTGAGATTGACAACGATCATTCTTTTCTGAGTGAACTAGAAAGTTCTTTTTATAGTTATCGAAACTCGAATTATCTGAATAATGGATTTAGGGGCGAAGATCCATACTATTATTCTTACATGTATGATACTCAATATAGTTGGAATAATCACATTAATAGTAGCATTGATAGTTATCTTCAGTCTCAAATCTGTATAGATACTTCCATTATAAGTGGTAGTGAGAATTATGGTGACAGTTACATTTATAGGGCCATTTGTGGTGGTGAAAGTCGAAATAGTAGTGAAAATGAGGGTTCCAGTAGACGAACCCGCACAAAGGGCAGTGATTTAACTATAAGAGAAAGTTCTAATGATCTCGAGGTAACTCAAAAATACAGGCATTTGTGGGTTCGATGCGAAAATTATTATGGATTAAATTATAAGAAATTTTTGAAATCAAAAATTAATATTTGTGAACAATGTGGATATCATTTGAAAATGAGTAGTTTAGATATAATTGAACTTTTGATCGATCCGGGTACTTGGGATCCTATGGATGAAGACATGGTCTCTCTGGATCCCATTGAATTTCATTCGGAGGCGGAGCCTTATAAATATCGTATTGATTCTTATCAAAGAAAGACAGGATTAACCGTGGCTGTTCAAACAGGCATAGGCCAACTAAACGGCATTCCCATAGCAATTGGGGTTATGGATTTTCGGTTTATGGGGGGTAGTATGGGATCCGTAGTCGGAGAGAAAATCACCCATTTGATTGAACACGCTGCCAATCAAATTGTCACGACCCGGATTTCCCACCCTCGGGAGTCGTGATGGCGCCTACTAGTGAAAGCTGGGCAAGCCAATCAACCGGACTATTTACCCTTTTTCTACTTACGAATTCATTTGCAGCACAAAAACATCAACTAAGAATGGTAACATCAACCAACGATATGAATTAAATTTCATACTTTACAAAACATCATCATTACAATATCCTTAAAAACTACCCAAGATCCGGCGTCACAGTTTCACAGACTGTCTAAGAGTACTACGAATAAGGTTCTGAAGAAATAACAAAACACTGTTTCTGAACTACATAGAAGAGACAGGTACAAAAAAAAAAGGGCAGGAGACTCCAAGATCCACGAACGTCTGCAGAACTACCTTGGGTCGCCTGAAAATCGAGGCTGGAAGCCTCCTACTGCTCGAAGCTTGCGGCACTGGGATCTGCACAAAGAGTGCAGAGTATAGTATCAGCACAACCGACCCTATGTGCTGGTAAGTGCCTGGCCTAACCCCGGTGAGGTAGTGACGAGGCTAGGACCAGACTCCGGATAAATCTATGAAATTATGAACATATATGTATCTACACCAAGGACAATTTTAAGCGGGGAAATGAAAGCATACATCGAGACAACAGTCAAACAGAACAAAAGGAATCATCGAAGAGTAAGAGAGAAAACAACAATTCAGCCTTTAACACAATGAAAGGTGATAGGATCCAGCCTTTTTCCTCCAGTAACCATCTTGTTGCAGGCGTGCAACCCGTTCCCACTTACAGTAACATCTTGTGGAAGGCGTGCCACCCGCTCCCACTTATATATCACATTCCCATGGCAGGCGTGCCACCCGCTCCCACTTTCATAATATCACGTGGCAGGCGTGCCACCCGCTCCACTATCTCAGCCTTTAACACAATGAAAGGTGATACGATCCAGCCTTTTTCCTCCAGTAACCATCTTGTTGCAGGCGTGAAACCCGTTCCCACTTACAGTAACCTCTTGTGGCAGGCGTGCCACCCGCTCCCACTTTCATAATATCACGTGGCAGGCGTGCCACCCGCTCCCACTTTCATAATATCACGTGGCAGGCATGCCACCCGCTCCACTTTCATAATATCACGTGGCAGGCGTGCCACCCGCTCCCACTTTCACAATATCACAACAATCACAAGAAGCCTCGGCAAGGGAACAAATTAACATAACAACTTCCCGACAAGGGAACAAATACTGGCAAAAACAATCATCCTGGGCAGGGGGAAATTCAGCTATAACCAAGCTAAACTCGACTCCTACTTAGCTCAATCAATGTCACGGATAATATTTAACAATTAGAACAATAATTGCACAACAACTATCAATATACGACCCACGGTCATGCTCGACACCAACGTATAGGTACTCGTCACCGTACCCATACATTGTTCTCCACAAGAAGCAAATTAGCAAATAGGACAAAATTTCTAATCCCTGAAGCTAAGGTTAGGACAACCACTTACCTTGATTTGCTTCTAAATTCAAGGTTTCCAATAAATTCAAATCTTTGCAACAATCAAAACCACAAGCCTTCGAGCCTCAAACTCGTCTGAAATTTTTGGCACTGTTCCGTAACGAAATTGGCAGCATTTTGTGCTAGGATTCTAGGGTTAGAAAGTGGGAAATTTCATAATGGGTGTTGGGGTTTGAAGGGTGTGATTCCACGGTTGTTTCTCAGCGTATTTGGGACTATTTTTAATGATTTTCCAGCTA
>MCJB01027093.1:61979-69479 GCA_002018475.1 Nicotiana obtusifolia | reverse complement strand
CATTTAAAAAGGTATTATTTTTTACTGAGAGTCTTTCAGGTAGAACTTGGGTTAGACTTTGATTGGGCAATGGTAAGCTAATTCGCTTTTGGGATGATGTTTGGCCGCACCACTCTCCTCAGATATGCATGCCATAATTTATATCAAATCACAAGGTTCTCATGACCTCAAAGTGATTGACTATATTCAATATAAAGGAGAAAAAATGATTTATTCCCCTATTCAACTACCCATCCAAGAGCATTTGGCTTCAGAATACGTTATTTTTTTAAATTTTTTTACGGACTATATAAATCTTCTCTTCCGGCCAAAAGGAGGATAATCTCTTTTGGCAGCTCAATCCTCACGGTAATAATTATGTCAATTCTGCCTAAAAATCTCTTCAAGTGATCAAGGGGGCTCTACTTATTGACATGGGAAACACGCGCAAAGTGCGTACCCTAAGACTAGTATATGTATGTGTGTGTGTGTGTGTGTGTGTGTATATATATAGTATATTATAAGTTGGGTGGTTTGTGTATGTATATATATATTATAAGTTGGGTGATTTGCAACGTTGGTAAACCAGTGGCAAGCTAAAAAGAAGTCACTTGGCACTTTTATAGAATCAATTTGTTGGATTTTATTTGTAAAACATTAACAAAAGTTATTAATTGATATTCTTTTGTATCTAATATATATATATATATATATATATATATATATATATATATATAATAAGTTGGGTGGTTTGCAATGTGGTTGAACCGGTGGCAAGCTAAAAAGAAGTCACTTGGCACTTTTATAGAATCAATTTGTTGGATTCTATTTGTAAAACATTAACAAAAGTTATTAATCGATATTCTTTTGTATCTAATTAATAATCGGCAGCCGTAGATGAGGCCAAAGGTGGATTGTTCTTTTTATGTGGTTATGAAGGAACTGGCAAGACATTTATTTGGAAAACTCTATCTTCAGATACATTATAACACTCCATAAATTCGGACTAGGTGTGGACATATTAAATGAGTATTAATGTGATATCTCAGATATATGAAGTCCTACTGGGATGAGTATGTGTGGAAATAGTTATTTTGGAATCAAGACGGGGAGTGAGGCGCATAAGATTCGATAAAATCAACTAAGTTTACGGAAGGTCTGTATTCTAACAGGATTTCGTGAAGATCTGTTGGGAATTTGGGAAAGCATAACATAAAAGTTGTAGGCCATTGAATTATCTTTCGAACGATATATTGTGGAGCCGAACGGATCTCTGAGTAAAGCGTTATGTGTGTTTTACTGGACAATATGCGCGCCCAGATGGTCCCTTGTGCGGCCGTGCACTTGTGCCAGTGCTACTACCCTGCTGCGCGTCCAGGTGCATGGGAGCGCAACGGGGGGGGGGGTCATTTTTAAAGCCCTACTTCGTCCCCCACACCCCAAAATACAAAAACTTGCTCTAGAAAGGGAAGCTCTCAAGAACCTAACTCCTCAAAGGTCCCTCCACCATCCAAGGTGAGTTCTAATAATGACTCTAAGTTGATTTCAATTCCTCAACACCTTATTAACATGGGGTTAAACCCTTCAAATCATTAGATATTCTATTCGGGCATCATTGTTGAGAGAAGAAACCCTAAAACTCGAATTCAAAAAGATTGAACTTCAAAAAGGTAATATCTTCACCCTCTACTTGATTATAGTATTGGATTAATGACCATAGACTCTAGTTCACAAGATATGAGTTGATGGTTTTGACAAAAAAGCATGAACGATTATAGGTTTGGGTTGTTGATTGTTGTTTATTAGTTAAGGCTGTTGTTTATCTTATGAGTGATAAAGAATGATGCTGATTATAACCATGTGTTTGATAAAATGCCGAAGTAACCAAAACATGATTATTGTTGCTAATGTGGAATCCCTTTGACTTCTATTACTATGGATTAAAGCTGAAAGGGTTGGCGAATGTTATATTACGCTCAAGAGCAGGAAGTCAAGGTATGTGAGACTAACTCTCTATATTTGGGAATGTTAATGATTCTTCCTACATTACTATCCTTTACGACTTTACTAATTGCCTCAGAAATATAGTTAAGCTTAGTTCCTTGAATAGTTGCAGAACTTCTATTCTTTAGCTTTGTAATCCGTTTATGACTTTCATTTCGAACGTTGTGAGCTCGGTGCGTAATCAATATAGACTTGGGTTTGATGCCCGTGAGTCTCAGTCCAGATTACTCAGCATGTTATAAACTATTGAAGTTTCAGTTTTCATAATCAATTCAAGAATATATGTCTTAGTCTGGTCCTATTCAGTATTCCAGTATCATGTAACTCAATATGATTCAGTATTTCAGCATCACATATTGCAGTATGATTCTCAGTTCCTGAATTTAAATTCCTCAATGTTGAATGCCTGTATTTGGCCTGGGGCCGTAGTTTATATGCTTTATGCATACTTTGGCATGAGGTTGTAGTTTATGCTTTATGTATGTTTGGGCATCTAGGTTTCGAAATATTGAAGATCTAAATTTACGACAAATTGGGGTAAAAAAGATTTTTATTCATTGCAGGAAATCTACTTACCAAAGGAACCAAATTCATACAAAACTTGATATTCTCTCTCTATATATATACTGTTTAACTTTAGAACCCACTTTCCCTACAATTCCTCTGCAAACCTACACTAAGGATAGTGAACAGTCGCTCAACCATGATATATACGTTCAACTTCTGATATTTAAATCTTCTTACTGCTATCAAATATTCAAGAAAATATAGATTTATGCAAAATATGGCTACTCACATTGATTTAATTAAGAATATAACAATTTTAAAAATGCAACGGAAGTTGAAAGTTCGAGTTATTTGTTTATGAGAAGTATCAAATCGTTACAATTCAAATGCTACTTTCTCGATTGAATTGGTTCTACAAGAAGAAAAGGTATTAAAAATATGTTATTGTCTTATAATTGTTTTGTTGACTCTGTTTTTAAATTTGCATATGTGCGTATTCATGGTATAATCAGTAGCAAAAAACTATGTATCGTCAAAACATAAGTTGCGGCTGACCTTTACTCAACAGACAATAGCGGCTGAAATAACTGATTTATTTTTTCCGATGAATATAATTGATCTGCGACCATATGATCAATTGATAAATAAGGTTGATGTGAACGAGACTGAATTATTCGATAAAAATAGCTTTCATCTTAAACTTCTAATTATTATATTTTTTGCTATTTGTTTTAACATCTTCTTATTCTTTAGATGTGATCGGAGAATCCTCAATTTCATCACCTCAGTATCAACGACAATATTCAAATGCACCGCAAGAACAAGATTTGCAATATGGTTTGTCGGCTTCATAGGTGCATACAAATCATCATCTGGATTTGAATGAGCAACCTTTATTACAAGGTTATTATGTCACTTAACTTCATTTATATAACATGAGTCGTTGATAAATACCTAATGCATATTATTATAACTTATTTTAACAATTTGAAGATGTCAAACTTATGCGTCGATGTACCGGCGATCCACACAAATAATGAGGTAATAAAGTTAAATATTCATACCTCCTATGCTTAAAGCTAGAAAATACTTTGTAATCGTTAAATTTAAACTTTTATTGCTGCGGTATTTTTGCTTCTGTTCAATTTTTTAAGTAGTAGATGTTTGTTAAAAATGAAAAACTATGGTTATGCGTCATTTTTATTTTTGTGATGCTGCTTCAGAAAATTATTTATGTTAAATAGTACTATTCAAAATAATAGTTATATTGTCATAGTACTATTAAAAATTATAGTTGTACTCATGTATCTATAAGCCATATGGTCTATTAACTGCTGAAACTCAAGCAGAAGGCTGAAAGAAGACAATTTTCCACGCCTTATCTTTCCATTAGTTAAATGATAGTATTGTAAGTTCTTAAGTTATATGTTTAAACTTAATTATAGATTATAAACAGTCTAACTACTCAAAGGCATGTGTTATTCATCGTAAAACAAGTGTATAAAACAATTTGGTTCTTCGAAGTAACTTGGAAGTACAAACAAACCACAATTTAAATAAGCCCTTCCATTCTTCTAAACTAACCTTCGGAAATGGTTATTGGCTTTAAATTTTCTTTTATTTCTTTATTCATATATTTGGTATTCATTCTTATAGATATTAGTTTTGGACTACTCATACATATTTAACGTTATTATCCATTTGGGCCTCTTCATTAAAGCCCACCGCCTAAACCCTCAACAGACTTTAGAGTTTTTTTTGCACTTTTTCGACTTTGATAATACTGTTAGCTTCTCTGGTGACTGGTTCTGCATGAGCTACTAGATTGTTGTTTATATATTATGTCCATATTATATTCAACAGCTTAGGAACAATTGATGTTTTATTTACTCTGACATTCCATGCACTTGTATAATGTACATGCGGACCACTAAAGTATCAAGGTGCCTAAAATTAGGTACATAGAATTACCTTGATTTTGCTACATCAGATGAATATTGTACACCTCGCGTCATTTGTTGTAGATCAGTAAGAATGTAGCAAGGGAGATCATTAATCATCAATCTCTTCTGACAACCAAACATAATTCGCTTCAATGAGGCTATTTTGTGAGCTTATATATTGTTAATTTTGATGGCGTTGCTGTTTTAAGTTGGTTTGTTTTGGCAATGACAAGAAAAAGATAACAATTTGCTGCCTAACTATTTTTCGCTTTATGCGATACAGGTAGTATTAACTCTCACTTAATTGCCATTGTTATTGAATATGCGGTTGGCATAAATCTGTTAGGCGCATTTTCAATGTAGAAAGCTTCAGTGAATATGAAATATATTTAAGTATGTTTATTTTGTCAATAATCATTTTTGCCATATATTTCCATTATGAAGGATAATAAAATGGTAATGGATGCCTTTTGTCACAATTCTATGATTTTAAAAGGCCACAATTTCTATGTTTTTCAAATCATTGGTTCCCTATCTGCAATGCTTCTATCATTTAGTTTGATTCTGCTGTCATTTCAGGCTACATACTGAGTTATGTGGGAACTACAATCGCACTACTAAAAATCAGGTAAAAGCGACCGGAAAAAGCGACCAAAGTTGGTCCCTATATGCTTAAAAGCGACCAAAAAGCGACCACAATGGTCTGGTCATCATTTAGTTGGTCCCTTTCCAATAGCGACCAATCTTGGTCGCTCTATAGCGACCAAAGTTGGTCACCCAATACAAAATACAAAAATTTAAAATCTGCTCACAAGCGACCAACTTTGGTCGCTTATTCCGTATTTTTAATTTTCTGTATTTCTCAAATAGCGACCAAAGTTGGTCGCTATTTGAGAAATACAGAAAATTTAAAATACCAAAATAGCGACCGACTTTGGTCGCTTATTCAGTATTTTTAATTTTCTGTATATTTTTTTTAATTTTTTCATCTACTTTGGCGACCAATGTTGGTCGCTTTTTGTGGCAGACCAACTTTGGTCGCTAATGTTTGGTCGCTAAAACACTGATTTTTAGTAGTGATCTTTCCCCTTTTAGGCACTTTTATCTTCGCTGCACTACACCAATAGTAAAAATTAATAAGTTGGGGAATGCCTTCTTGATGAAAGACTAGCTCCACACTTAGAGGATACATGGTATTGGATACTCAAAGTTTGATGTTGTTCTGCTGATTTGTATATATTTATATTTCTACACTAGGAAAGAATAAAGATAGTCATAGTTTTTCTCCTGCATTACAGTCGACCCTGTTGCATTCGAGGCCAAAATCAACTGTTCATACTCCGCCTTATAGTGCTCCAGATGTACAATCTAGAAACAATCCATAACAAAAATATCTCTTTTATGGTTCTATTTCCTTTCCTCTTATGAGTAGTTAAGAAGCTACTGTAATTGGTAGCTTTATAAGTTGTTGAAATTACTGGTCATAATTCTAGAGTTGCATAAATTAAATAAATACATCTTAGTATACATTTCCCCTTAATCAGGTTTAAGCAGGTGCCAGGGACGGAGGTTTAAGAAGAGCTAGAGAAAGCTTACCAATATCACTCCTTTGTGTAATTATAGGGCAGTCTGGATTAAAAGGAACCATAGATATTTCAGGATAAAACTCTATCCTTACTGGAAACATGCATTCAGATGCTTACAGAATATGTACTACAAATGTAATAGAAACCAGATAAATGATCCTATTAATGCACTGGAATTCATTGACTATCCTGCACTCTTACGGGAAATGATTGCGCACTAACTTTTGTAAGATATAGCATCTTCTTGGTGCTGCTTACTGAGTATAAAACTTATAAAATTATATTTATGTGCATGTAGTGGGTATGGGGACTATTACTACTCTCTTCATCTTTTCTTGCACGTGAAATAAGTCTATTTTTTTCTTTGTAGCTGAAAATTACCTAGGGTCAAGACAAATCATATATAAATGCCCTGAGGGTTGGTAGTTGATTGAGCCTACATGAGTTGGATGCATGAACGAGAGAAGGTTAGTAATTTGATGCGAGGTGGAATTGAGTAATATTTTTTGTCTTACTTTGTTGATTGGAATTTTCAGACCTTAATAAAGCTGGCAATGACCCTAATGATGGTAAAAGAAGGTGTGAAGCATTCTGACCCATATTCGCGATTGCACATCAGAGGAGCAAATATGTTCATGATCTTTACTATGGAAGGAATGAAATATCTAAGCAGCTATATGAGTTTTGTTTGGAACAAGATTATGCAGATCGCAACCTGATTGAACGGCGGAGTGTTTGAAGCCGACATCCTCCACAACTTACAAAATATGTCTGTTTCTTATGTTTAATTCTCCTATTTCCTGTGTTTTGACATGCAGCTAGGATATGAGCATCTCTGCTGCTTGCACTGCATACAACCTCGGGATCACTACTAGAATTCCTGCAAAAAGCGACCAACGTTAGTCTGTAAAGAAAAGTGACCAACTTTGGTCGCTAAACTGGTGAAAATAATAAAATAATAATTTTAAATATATTAGCCATCAAGGTTAGTCGCTATTTGGTCGATAATTTCGTCAAACTGTTGACCGGACTGGTCAGACTTACTTGGTCAAAGAAATACTCAAATTAACGACCAACGTTGGTCGCTTAAAGGACCCACTTATAAAATTTTAATAATTATAATATTATTTAAATCAAATTATAAAATATAAATAAATAAAATCTAAAATTAGCGACCAAAGTTGGTCGCTAAATAAAGAGTAAACAGATAGAGACCAACTTTGGTCGCTAATTTGGGACCTAATTATAAAATTTTAATAAATATAATTTTATTTTAAAAATATTATAAAATATAAATAAATATAATTCAAATTTAGCGACCAAACCTGGTCGCTTAGTAAAATTGAGACCAACTTTGACCGCTAATCGGGGACCCAGTTCTAACGTTTAACAATAATATTAATATTTTAAATATTATATGAAATATAAATAAATCTGATTTAAATTTAGCGACCAACTTGGTCGCTAATTTTAAATTATGT
>MCJB01027093.1:29450-48333 GCA_002018475.1 Nicotiana obtusifolia | reverse complement strand
GGGGTGGAATCTTTACAAGAGGTTCCTTACTTCCTATACAAATTATATATGAGATGTGAGATAACCTTAAGAACAGACTACAGAGAGAGGAGCGGAGGGAGCAGTTTTATTTCCTTTCTTCTATTGTATATTCCTATTATTATATGTTGTCAATTATGTCAACATTATCCTAACTTGAATTATGGAACTTTTGACAAAATCAAAGTGGTGAAGTGTTCTCCACCTACAAATATTGGAACTCCACTACTACCCCAAAATTAGGAAAAGATAAATAGTTTAAGAAAGATTAGGAACCCATTTCCCAAAATTTTCTCCTCAAAGAGATAAATATAAAGTTTGACGAAAATTTAACTACTAGTAGACGGTATTGAGACTTCAAGAATTTACATGTCTTTCTATTTGTGCTGAATCTCTTGAGTAGAACTTTTTTTCTCTTGTTTTACTAATATTTATTTCTTCAAAATACTATGTTATTCTTTTTTTAATAAGGAAATACATAAGTTATTGCTATTTAGTAGATTTAAATGAATTTTTCAAGCAACTTAGTCTTTTGAGGATCCTTGACAAATGTACTTGGGTAAAAAATAGATTAATCTCTTATGGTTACGAACTTTATCCACTGTAAATATAAAATATATAAGTAGCTTTTATATTAAAATAATTGCAAGTAACCTACAAGAACAATAAATCATTAAAATGTTATCCACCATAATAGTAAAGAGATGGCCCATCCTTTCCCGTTGAATTTCATAACCCGTGAAGGCTAGACTGTGTTGGGTAGGTTAAACCATTTTAGAAGCTCTAAATATAAAGATCTCCTAAGCATTATGTTAGATGTCAGCCTTAAGCAATTGATTCTTACTTTTATCTGAGTTAGGTTTGAGGACAATATTGATTAATAATAGACAGTCCCGTGAATTCTAATGGGTGGAAAAATTAAATTTGAGGGTCTTCTTTCTAGATTGTAGAAGAAATTGCTTGGGTGGATCAATTGGAGTCGAACCACTTGGAATTGAAGCTCGAGGCGAGTGAATATAACCAATTATTGATTTTAGCAAACAACATAATTTTATACGACTTATGCATGTTTTGAGAAATAGCGGATAGACTTGCGAAATTTGGTATATGTACTTTATGCAAGCTTACATGTACATACAAGTATATGAGCATTTTGAGTGTCCTTGAGTATGCTTACCTTATTTTTGTTAGCAATAATAATCTGTATACGTTTTATAAATAACTTTTAAACAATATGTCAAACACTTAGCAAAAACAGTGTAAAAACAGAAACAGTAAACAACAGAAACTGGAGAAGAACAGAAACAGTGTAGAATATAATCGAGCCCACTTAGTTCAAAGTGTGTCCTTAAAAAAATTATTCTCCACACAGTACTCAAGGTTGCTGGAATATCCCCTCCCAGGATAGAACGATTATCTTACCAGAATAATAGTACTCCAAATTTTGATAACAGCGAACCACTCAACAGCAGTATATCACACAGAATAAAGAAGAGCTTCTTTTTTTCCAAAAAGTTAGATTGCAGATTAATTCGTGTTGAATTCTGAAAAACATCAAGAATTTATAGCCGTTGGAAGTACTGATTCTGAATGTTTGCAACCATTCAGATCAGTCACCAGGTTGGAGGTACTGATTCTGAATGTTTGCAGCCATTCAGATCAGTCACCGCGCACGGGTCAAAATAATTAAGGAAAAGTTTGTCCAAAAAGATAATCAATCAATCTTTGACAAATCCGAATCCGAAGCCGAAGCCGAGCCGAGCGAGCGACGACGACGACAACGCAAGGGGTCCTTGTCTCTTCAACCCTTTTAGCAACTAGAAAAGGTGTAATGTAATATATACACCTCTCTTTTTCTTTCTTTTTCCTATGTGGGACTAATGCTTTAACCAAAGCAAAAGGGACCTTTTACATTCCCTTCACTTTTTATCCCATCATTTCCCATTCACCTATATCGATACCCAACAATCCCCCACATGAATGGGGAATGGCCATAATATAAAAGAATGCCCGGACGATTGTGATAGACAAGTGAAGATTGACTGCATCTGGATAAGTAGGTTTCCCTTTGAACTTATCGTAGTGAACTTATATCGGATATACTCGATCAATCGGTAGAATTGATATCTTTGAACCGTCTAATTTTGTTGTATACCTAGACAACATAAGTCACACAATCAACCCTCAATCGTTTATGGTTCTCACGGTTGTGTTCGTTTCAGCCATAAACACCGCCTGGTTTCATGAGTGCACAGAGAATGAGCCTTCACTTGTCATTCTCCTTCAAAGCGGTTTACACTTAACATTCACATAGGTGATTTCTAAATATGTGGTCCTATAGCCTCATTATCTGGTCATATACTGCCAGATTTAGATAATCATTAAAAAACCTTAATGCTTTATTAACTCATTAACAAGCCATAAAGTTTTATCCTTATTTCTGAACATTGTCTTCATCTGAAAAGGGGTTGAGTTATTTGACAATGTTGAACCGTCAGTCACAACTTTGTTTGATCTCTTTGAACCTTGCTCTTAGGATCTCCAGTCTGCTATGTAGAGTTACCACCGTGATGACTTGTCCTTGGCCTTAATTCCATTCCCATTGATGACCTACTAACTCCCTCTCTAGATAAACCTTTTGTAAGCGGATCCGCTACGTTATATTTTGACTTTACATAGTCAATTGTGATAACGCCACTAGAGAGGAGTTGTCTAACGGTATTGTGTCTCTGTCGTATGTGACGAGATTTTCCGTTATACATTACGCTCCCTGCCCTACCTATTGCTGCTTGACTGTCACAATGTATACATATAGGAGCCAAAGGTTTGGGACAGAATGGAATATCTTCTAGGAAATTCCGGAGCCATTCAGCTTCTTCACCGGCCTTGTCTAAAGCTATGAATTCGGATTCCATAGTGGAACGGGCAATGCAAGTCTGTTTGGATGATTTCCAAGACACTGCTCCACTCCCAATTGTGAAAACATATCCACTCGTGGATTTAACTTCAAACGATCCAGTGATCCAATTTGCATCACTATATCCTTTAATCTTCGGGATATTTATTATAATGCAAAGCATAGTCTTGAGTATGTTTCAGATAACCCAAAACTCGTTTCATTGCCATCCAATGAGTGTGATTGGGATCACGTGTGAACCGACTCAGTTTGCTAATAGCACATGCTATATCTGGTCGTTTACAATTCATCATATACATTAGACTTCCCAACACTCTCGTATAGTCCCCTTTGTGATTTACTTTCACCTTCATTCTTTTGAAGTGCGTAACTCACATCAATTGGAGTTCTGGCAATCTTGAATCCAAGTACTTGAACTTGTCACGTATTTTTCTCTATGTAGTGAGACTGTGATAATGCTAAACCTTGTGGAGTTCTATGAATTATGATTCCTAAGATTACATCAGCAACTCCTAAGTCTTTCATGTCAAATTTGCTAGCCAGCATGCGCTTTGTAGCATTTATATCTGCCATGTCTTTGCTCATTATCAGCATGTCATAAACATCCAAAGAAACAATGACTTCATGGCTTGGAGTGTTTTTAATGTAAACACATTTATCACACTCATTAATTTTAAAGCCATTTGTCAACATGGTTTGGTCAAATTTAGCATGCCATTGTTTGGGTGCTTGTTTAAGCCCATAAAGCGACTTTACAAGTTTGCACACTTTCTTTTCTTTACCAGGAACCACAAAACCTCGGGTTGTTCCATGTAAATTTCTTCCTCCAAATCACCATTTAAGAAAGTTGTTTTAACATCCATTTGGTGAATTTCAAGACCATACAAGGCTGCCAGAGCCACTAACACCCGAATAGACGTTATTCTTGTTACAGGCGAGTATGTGTCAAAATAATCAAGACCTTCCTTTTGTCTATAACCTTTGACCACAAGCCTTGCCTTATATTTGTCAATAGTGCCATCAGCTTTCATTTTCCTTTTAAAAATCCATTTAGAACCTAAAGATTTATTTCCAGGAGGAAGATCAACCACTTCCCATGTGTGGTTATCTAAGATTGATTGAATCTTACTATTGACTACCTCTTTCCAAAATGCTGAATCAGGAGATGACATAGCCGCCTTGAAAGTTTGAGGCTCATTTTCAAGCAGGAATGTCACAAAATCTAGACCGAAGGAAGTGGACGTCCTTTGACGTTTGCTACGCCTTGGATTTTCTTCGCTTGGGGCATTCTCCTTTGGTTCTTCCCGTGGTCGTTTAAATATTTCATTCGACGACTGGCATTCAATTTTATACGGATAGATATTTTCAAAGAATTCAGCATTATCAGATTCAATTACCGTATTATTATGAATTTCGGGATTGTCAGAATCATGAACCAAAAATCTACATGCTTTACTGTTTGTCGTATATCCAATGAAAACACAGTCTACGGTTTTTTTACCCTATTTTCACCCTTTTAGGTAAAGGTACTTGTACCTTTACTAGACACCCTCACACTTTAGAATATTTCAAGTTGGGTTTTCTTCCTTTCCATTTTTCATAAGGAATAGAGTGTGTTTTGTTGTGGGGTACTCTGTTGAGTATTCGGTAGCTGTAAGGATAGCTTCCCCCCACAAATTCTGCGGTAAATCGGAACTAATTAGTAAAGCATTCATCATTTCTTTCTATGTCCGATTTTTCCTTTCCGCAACTCCATTGGATTGTGGTGTGTAGGGGGCAGTAGTTTGATGGATGATTCCATATTCTAAAATATTTCTGCAAAAGGAGATTCATATTCTCCACCCCTATCACTTCTAATCATTTTAATCTTTTTATTCAATTGATTTTCGACTTCATTCTTATATTGCTTAAATGCTTCTATTGCTTCATCCTTACTATTTAGCAAATAAACATAACAATATCGAGTGTAATCGTCAATAAAAGTTATGAAATACTTTTTCCCACTGCGAGATGGTATTGGCTTCATATCACAAATGTCAGTGTGGATTAAATCTAAAAGATTTAAATTTTTTTGAACAGACTTATACGAATGCTTAACAAACTTTGATTCAACACATATTTGATATTTAGATGTATTACACTCAAATTTAGGCAATATTTCAAGATTAATCATTTTTTCGCAAGGTTTTGTAATTAACATGTCCTAAACAAACATGCCATAAATTATTTGACTCCAATAAGTAAGAAGAAGCAGATTTTCCATTAATACTGTCAACAACCATTACATTAAGTTTGAAAAGGCCCTCAGTGAGGTAGCCCTTTCCTACAAACATATCATTCTTACTAAGTACAACTTTATCACTAACCAGCACGCACTTAAACCTATTTTTCATGAGTAGTGCGGCTGAAACTAGATTCTTCCTAATTGTTGGAACGTGCATGACGTTGTTGAGAGTCAACACTTTTCCGGATGTCATCTTCAACAGAACCTTGCCACATCCTTCAACTTTGGCTGTTGCAGTATTTCCCTTGTATATCTCCTCTTCGGGTCCAGCAGGAGTGTAGGTTGCAAATGCTTCCTTAACGGCACACACATGTCGAGTGGCGCCAGAATCAAGCCAACACTCCTTTGGGTTACCAACCAGGTTGCACTCAGACAACGTTGCACACAGGTCATCAACATCTACTACCATATTTGCCCTTGTTTTTCTCTTTCTTGGAGGCACAACAGTTGGGAGCTTTATGGCCTGCTTTACCACAATTATAACAGTTGCCCTTGAATTTTTTCTTATTAGGATACTTCTCCTTTCTAATAGGCCTCTTATTTTTCTTGTTCTTTTTTGGAGCATCATCTTCAACAACGTTTGCCCCTTCAATCGGTGAACTCTTACGGTACTTCTTCTCAGCAGTTTTGTTATCTTCCTCGATCTTGAGACGAATCACAAGATCCTCCAACTTTATTTCCTTTCTCTTGTGCTTAAGATAACTCTTGAAGTCTTTCCATGAGGGTGGCAACTTCTCAATCATTGCAGCAGTTGGACTGCTTCATTCACTACCATGCCTTCAGCAATAAGGTCATGAAAGATAAGTTGAAGCTCTTGAACTTGGGTAACGGTTTTTTCACCCACCATTATGTAGTCTAGGAATTTGGCAACCACAAACTTCTTCAAGCAAGCATCTTCGATTTTGTACTTCTTTTCAAGTGCACTCCATAATTTTTTGGAGGTCTCTATTGCAATGTAGACGTTGTACAAGTCATCTTCTAAGGCACTCAAAATGTAGCCTTTGCACAAAAAAACTGTCTGTTTCCATGCCTCAACTATCACAAATTTTTCATTGGCCGGCATATCAGTAGCAGGCACAGGAGGGTCTTCGTTGATGAACTTCTGCATAACAAGGGTGGTAAGCCGAAAGAACATTCTTTGCTGCCATCCTTTAAAGTTGACACCGGTGAACTTCGCAGGTTTCTCAGCCGGTGGAACAGCAGTACGGGTTGTAGGAGTAACCGTTGGTGCAACATTCGCAGAAGGAGTAGCACTTCCACTTGCCATTTCTTTTCACTGTCAAAATTGATAAACTGACTTAATAATCAGAATAGCAAAATAAAATTTTCCAACAGCAACAATGAAGTTTTTATGCTCTTCAAATCGTTATACAAGTATGAAATCTAGTATTCCAACGAAGTTTTTATGTCTTCAAGTCAGAATACGAAATTTCATACGGAGTAGAAAACCACACAGGTTTTAGTCTCCAAATACAGATTAATATAAATAGATAATTTTCTTAAGATTGTTAGCAATAATAATCTGTATACGTTTTATAAATAACTTTAAACAATCTGTCAAACACTTAGCAAAAACAGTGTAGAAACAGAAACAGTAAACAACAGAAACTGGAGAAGAACAGAAAATTATTCCCCTCACAATACTCGAGGTTGCTGGAATATCCCCTCCCAGGATAGAACGATTATCTTACCAGAATAGTAGTACTCCAAATTCTGATAACAACAGTATATCACACAGAATAAAGAAGAGTTTTTTTTCCCCCAGAAAGTTAGATTGCAGATTAATTCGTGTTGAATTATAGAAAACATCAAGAATTTATAACCGTTGGAAGTACTGATTCTGAATGTTTGCAACCATTCAGATCAGTCACCAGGTTTGGAGGGAAATTCGGAAAAATTTGGGAAGAAATAAAACAGATCGGGTCGGTCGCGGGTCGCGCGCGGGTCAGGGCCGAGCCGAGCGAGGACGACGACGGCGCGAGGGGTCCTTGCCTCTTCAACCCTTTTAGCAACTAGAGAAGGTGTAATGTAATATATACACCTCTCTTTTTCTTTCTTTTTCCTACGTGGGACAAATGCTTTAACCAAAGCAAAAGGGACCTTTTACATTCCCTTCACTTTTTATCCCATCGTTTCCCATTTACCTATATCGATATCCAATAATTTTGAGCGGGTGAAATTGTATCTATATCGATAGATGTTTAAGTGAATAGCAATATCTAATTGATTGGATTTAAATCAGATGGCAATGACATAATTCATTATGTACGACACTTGTTCATAATATATAAGGTATTTGATTCTGGTAAAGCTAGCCACCCACATTTTAAGTATGAGCCTTCAATATCAACTAAGTACGGGCAATAAGTGTTGCAAATAATATATGTCCCTTGAATATAAGTATATTGAGATTTTGGTATATTATCGTTTTTAGCTCGCGTCATAAATTATTTATATTCGGTAGTCGAAAAAATATATAAATTTTATATAATTGTTTATATATAACATACAGAATGTATATATATACAAAAAAATATACATTTTTTGACCGATTATTTTGAAAGCGACTATATAATATCATTTTCCCTTAAGATTTCCCGGGCCAAAGGGCCAAAATTGAGTTTTCAACATAAAGTACTTTGAGTATACACATATACATGTTAAACTATGCTTTCATTTTATTCCAGTTAAGTATATATAAATATAATTTTAAAAGAAAAAAAGAAAAAAGCAATCGCGTAGCATGATTCCTATCTTTCTTGTCTCGCTACAACTATAGATTATATCATCATTCAATGAGTTAGTGGGCTCGCATCTTACATGTCATGTATTTCAGATATAGGAGCGACAAACTAACTAGAGGCTTGAGATTAGGCATTAGTTAGCTGCTCTAGAAAATTCGAGTTAAGTGGAGGTATTATCTTTCTTTTGTTTAAGTATTTGACATTAACAATTGTTTAAGGCATTTTAGAGATACTTTGTGGTTATATAACTCATATCATTATTGTTGCATACGTTGGTAATTGAGTTACGGATTTACGCCTATGTATATAAGTGCGTGTGAATATTAGCGTTTGAACATATTGGTTAAGTGGGTGAACCCATTAAATACTTATTACAATTCTTTATTCTAAATCGTGACAAAAGTAATAATCGAAAAAACTTAAAGTAATACATATTTAAGTTTATTTTATCCATCCCTTTTATATATATAAGATGGTTTTCAAGTCAAAGATTGGGGCAAGTGCACAGATAGCCATTCTCAGGGATGTAATTTAGAGATTAGTCAACACTTTCTCCGTTTCAAATTAGATGAGGTACTTTTCTTTTTAGTCTGTTGCAAAATAAATAACACATTTCTAAATTTGAAAATAATTCAACTTTAAACTATTCATTTTACCCCTAATAAGAAGCTTTTATAACCACATAAATGTCATGGCCGCACATAGTTTTTACTCCTTAAGCTTTTAAGACCACAAGTATCAAAAATCTTTTTTTTTTCTTAAACTCTGTATCGAGTCAAACTACCTCATCTAAATTGAAACAGATGGAATACTTATTTTGTCCTAAAATTTTAAACTAAAATCTTCACTTCAGGACATTTTTGTCCTGAAAATTTTAATTGGAAAATTAAAATTCATGATACACCGGCTAATTCCTAAATAGCAACCCTTTAAAGTGGCTACCTGGTGTCATTTCTCGTAAAGATTTCACTAAAATAGTTTCAGCTAAGGTGTCAAATGGGAGGCTTGGGCTGATTTGGGCGGGTCAAATGAGCTTAGTCAATAAATAGACAGGTCATTGTCTGCCCAAAAGCTACTTGGGCTGAGATGGTCTAAAATTTGAGCCCAACTCGCACAACTCTTATCAAGTATTAATTAATGTGTGTTGTTCTCTTAATAATTATTTAATTATCAAATAAGATTTTTTTCTTTTGTTATCGTCATATAAAACATATAAAACAAAAAGAATTATGCATGGACCAATTTAGGCTAAAAATCACTCCAACTTTAGATGAGGTGAGGTAGCCTAGGTCGAGATGGACTGAACTCAACAAATAGACTGGTAAATGATCGGCCCCAACATTGAGCGAGTTGGGCAAATTAAATGGGTTTGAGCTCAAGTTGCCACCCCTAGTTTCAGCTTCCTCAATACATGCAAGTTCTTAAAATAATGAAGAATTAACCTAAATAGCCGTCTACCTAACCACTTAAACTAAAAATAACCAGCGTGTATATATATATATATACGCATATAATTAATATATAATCTACGTATATCGGCTAAAAAGATAAATACTAATGCGACTGGTTATTTGCGTAAAGATCCTAAAATAATTTACATACACTAAAAAAAGGAAAAAACTTCTTTTATATAATTCCCTTTTTGAAATGAAATAATAGCTTTTTAAGATACACTATTTGTGGTGTCCCATATACGAGCGTGAAATGTAAAGTTGAAAGAATAATGTTATACGTCTAAAAATAATAATGGGTCAACTGACCAAAAGAAAAAAAAACCAAAACAATCAAGAAGAGTTGTGTATTGGATTAGAAAAGAAGAAAAGAAAAAAAAGAGAGAAAAAGGAAGCTCCAAAGGAAGATCAGTTCATCTCAAACCCCAAGCATTGAAAGCACTAAACAAACACACCTCTCTCTCGAACTCACACAGACTATAACCACACCGATAATTCCCTACAATCTTCTTTCACTCTCAACAGCGAAGAGAGAGAAAAGTGCCCTAAATAGAAATCGGAGCAACCAATTGTATCCAAAATCGTTAAAAGGGGTTTATTTTTCACACCCAAAGCTTCAGTCTTTGTGCAGATTTTAATGAAGTAGGTTGGTTTTCTATCTCTATAATTTTCACTTTTTTAATTTTTTACCAAATCCGAATAGTGACCACACCGTTCTTCTTTTTTTGGGTATCTGAATTTAGATAAATATCTGACTTTTACGTGTTTGACTTGTCTATAAATGGGAAAGCTTCTTGTTGTTTGATCCGATTTTGTTCTATTTATAATTGAGTAAACAATTGCTTTCGTTATTTGATCGTGATATTTATTGAATTGGGTTCACGGTGAATCTTTTTGGGTGTTTATGGAAATTGATAAAAGATTATTTTTTGTTGGAGTTGAAAGAAATTGGAGAAATTTTGAGGTCGAGATTAAATTCTAAGGCTATAATCTGCTTAGAATAGAGTTGTTGTAAGTTGTAGGTTGGTTCTTGATGAATATTTTGGATATTTGTATAGTCTAAATTAAAGATTTCCTTTTTGGGGTTTAGAGTGATTGGAGATTTTGTCCCCCATAAACAGAATATTAATGTGTACACATTTTTTTGGTTAGGGATTTCTGCAATGCACCGTGTAGCAAGTGCAGGCAACACATCCAATTCGGTTCGGCCTAGAAAGGAGAAGAGGTTGACATATGTTTTGAATGATGCAGATGACACTAAGGTTAGTGATTGTTTGAAAGCTGTCATTTTTTCTGTGGAAACTACACTGACTAACTTTTCCGCTGATGTTGATTGTTTCCCTTAGTGTCCTCCGCCCCTGGTTCCCTCACTTTCGTCCTTCTCTTATGCGGATTATGTTTTATTTATCTATTCTGAATAGCCGAGAAGCTGAACTAAGCGGATTGGAAATTGTGATTGCTTCGTTTTTGGTTCAAGCAGCACCATGTGATTGGACAGAAAAGAGAAATTATCTAGTATTGGAATGAAATTGATGTGCATTGAATGAAATGAATAAGGAAAATTCATATGCGGACCTAGACAAATTTGAGATGGAAGGTAGTTAACTTTTTTTATTTTCCAAGCGTCAGTTCTAATAAAACATACCCAAAGTGTTCCACACTCCCAAAAAGGCCGTTATTCCCTTACTTTTACTGATAATGGTGATATCCAAGTTCGATTGTGTGCATTTTGATTAATCCACCTATTCTTGCTACTTCCCACTAGCACAATGACTTGGTAACTTTCACTAAGGCTTAGATTGATGTGAAGAATTCACCTGGCATTGCCTCGCCTGAGATTTGAAGCTTGTTCCCAAGGTTGTTACTCCATCTATTCAACTACTAAGGCACCCATTGAGGGCACCCTTACTCCCTGATAACATTGGACGTTCCTTGTTACCTCTCTTTTGGGTGCCTAAGATTTGTATGACATGTCCATGTGCGGGGTCCAAAGATCATAAAGATAGTCAACCGCTTTTCGGGTGGTATTTTATTCGAAGCAGCCATAAGCTGCAATTTGCTAAAAAACCGGATGTCCTTGATTTGAAAGTTCAACTGAGCAGAGATCAACCAGCAACATAAAGTGTTCACGCCATATCTTCTTTTGCTGCTAGGAGTTGCTCAATTTTTTATACTTCATCTCCTTAATTTTAACATACAGCCAAAGGTTCCGATATACATATGCTAAAATGGGGAAGGATAAAAACAATATGAGGTGTAGCATATGGGATTGGGCTGCATTTTAGTTGGTGTCGAGATCAGATGAGATGGTGCCTCTTTTACTATACTCCGTTGGAGTGAATTGTTGTATAGAAGCGTGGGTGAGAAAGGGCTGTAGAAGAGTATATTTGGGTTATAAAAGTTACGATATAAATTCCTCCTCAGAAAAAGAAGTTAAGATATAAATTGAATGGCGAAGAAGTATGCTAGCTAGGGATGGAATATCTCTCCCTCTCTCTCTCTCTCTCTCAAGGGCTGAAGGGTGTGTTTGTTTGTACATTGCTTCTACTATTAAAGACAAAAAAAAGCTGAGAAGGCTTATCTAGTCCAGCTCTGCCTACGTTGATAACCAAATTTTAAGTGAATGCTCAGTGTACCAGTTATACTTTGGCTTGTTAATTATCTTTGTACGAATGCCTTAGCATGGATTCCTAAATTATACAATGTCACTTATTTATTCGCGGAGAGCCGTTACACATCCCAAAAAAATAAGATAAAAAATGGAGAGCTGTTACCAATAAAATACCATTCTGTATCAAAGTTACCGTGCGTTTTGGCGATGTTAAAAAGTATAAAGTAATGATTTAAAATATCAATATTAGCTACCAAAATTGTTATCCTTTTCTTTTTCTTTTCTGATGAGTTCATAGCATCAAATAGGTGCACAAAAAAAGTGAAGTACAAGATTTATATACCATGAGTCAACAGGGCTCTTAACTTGTTAGCCATCCAATACAAGCTACTTTACCTTGTGCTTTAATTTACAAATCATCTTCCAAGGCCACTGTCCTCTTCTACCCCCTTTAGCCATAAGTACGTTGTAGCATGAATTCTCTGTAAACATCGCATCTTTTCTAGCTTTCTAGTGTAGGACATACTTTCTCTTACAATTTTATTGTGCTTTCGTCTATAGATCAAACACAGCTTAAGAGAACATGTGATTCCAACAGTATTTTCTTGTCAATTTTATTATCTTAATTCTTTAATATTACATAAGCACTAAGTTAGAAATAGTAATTTTCCAATCAAGCTTTCTAAAATACATTGACGCCTGCTCTGAAGAAGCCTATGTATAGCGTAAAACGTTTTAAGTTATGTAGCAAATTGCAAGATCATTCCCATCTACAATTCAAAGCAACGTAGCATTAGCTGACACTTTCTTCTGTATTAAGCTGAAAAGTTTCTATGCTAACTCAGATTCATTCCTGTGACTTAAGTCATTAATATTTTCCCTTTTTACATCTATATCTTTGAAAGGTTATGATGTCTCCGTCTTCTCTGTCTATCTTTTGTTGTTTGTTATAAAATGTATTGATGTGAAGGATCCATCTCACCTCCTGTCCTGGCAACCAAGAAAGAAATGAACTCCTTGATGTAGTTTGACTTAAATTAATTTTAGTTCTATTACAAGGTGGTTATCTTGAAGATTGTTCATCTTTCTTTCACTACTTTTTGCAGGTACACTATATTAGTATATATCCATTAAATGCATCAGTTTTGCATGCATACCTTTCATTTTTTGCAGTTCAACAAATTCTGTTCAGTTACTTTGTTTTTCATCTCTGCTAAATGATTTATAACTGTTGGTTCATGACATTTTCTGTTTACAGCATTGTGCAGGTGTAAATTGTTTGGCTGTATTGAAGTCATCAGCAGCTGATGGATGTGACTGCCTATTTACTGGGAGTAGAGATGGCACATTAAAGAGATGGGCGTTGGCTGAAGATGGTGCCACCTGCTCTGCTACATTTGAGTCACATGTCGACTGGGTACTGGCCTGTCTGGCTTGCTAGTTTTATTTCCCTGGGCTCCTGCTGAAGTTTAATTCCATCTATTTTTCAATATATATACTCGAGAAGAATATGTGTTCCTCAGATGAGGATCAACAAGTATTAGTTCCTAGCTTCTGCACTGCGCCATTTTGGCGTGGAATTCAGCAGATTAGATGAGTGAATCTCGCAACCTGGTGTTAATACCAGGATGTGTTGTTGACTTGGCCTTGAGATGCTTAATTTAATACTTGGTGATGCAACTATATCCTGTTATGTCATGTTTATTATGAATATCACAGACGTTGAGTTGTTCTTGGGGCTCATTAATTGTGCAGGTAAATGATGCAGTTCTTACAGGCAGTAACAGATTAGTATCATGCTCCTCAGACACCACAGTCAAGGTTTTATTTCTCTTTTGAACTTTTTATTATATAAATTTGTGTACAACTTTTACAGTTTCTATATAAAACTAATTTCGAAATTTCTTTTGCTCTGCAAAATTTATGTGGATCATTAGGTGTGGGATGGCTTATCGGAGGGCTCTTGTATTAAGACACTCCGTCAGCACTCTGATTACGTCACCAGCCTAGCTTCAGCAGAAAAAAATGTACAATTTTTTTACAAAACCTTTTAGTATTGATTAATCGTTTGATGAATCAAAGTTATGGCCGAATATTTCGGGTTTAATGTGAGTATTTCCCTGTAATTTCTGATTTGTTGTTACCATAATAACAGAGTAATGTTATTGCATCTGCTGGTCTTGGTGGTGAGGTTTTCATATGGGATCTTGAAGCTGCACTTGCTCCGACATCTAAATCAGGTGATGCAACCGAAGAAGACTGTTCAAATGGTGGCAATAGTTCAGGAAGTTCATTGCCCATGACAAGCATCCGTCCTATTAGTTCGAGCAATAACATTTCCTTGCACACCCAGTCTCAAGCTTATATTCCTGTGGCTGCAAAAGGCCATAAGGAGTCAGTATATGCATTGGCAATGAATGAGAGCGGATCCCTTCTTGTTTCTGGTGGAACTGAGAAGGTATATTTCTGGTTGTTAGGTTAGTTTTTAATCTTTTGGAATGTGCAGTTTGCTTACTACCAAAGCAGCTGTGTGTATGACTGTGTTCTGATTTTCTTCTAGGTTGTGCGTGTTTGGGACCCAAGAACTGGTTCCAAGACCATGAAGCTAAAAGGTCATACAGATAATATTAGGGCACTACTGATAGATTCTACTGGCAGGTATGTTGGATAAGCAATGCTGTGAAGGCATTTTGACTGCTTTTAGCTCAAGTTGCAATATTCTTTGTTCATCTAAAAACCATTGCTTCTAGCTGCAAAGAAGAAGTGGCAAAAGCTAATTTAATTGTCTAGGCATAATAATATATTAAGACTCACAAAATCTTAATCGTAAAACAATATACTAGATAAGTTATTATCAAATACATAAAATAAATGTATAATAAACTGTGATCTCTCAGGCGGCATTGTTCTGTTTCCCAACATGAAGTTATATTATTGGTCCGTGTTCCACGTAGCTTTAGAGAAGTATTTTGTATCCATATCTAGATGTTTTGCTCTTGGGTTAAGTTCCTATACTGGTCTAGGCATCCCTAGTGCCTTCAGAGTATGGGTAGTGCGACCCATTGAATTCTTTTGAATAACGATTTTACTCCATTTTTGTAGGTTCTGCATATCCGGGTCATCTGATTCCATGATTAGGTAAGTATCAATAGTTCCATTACCTAGTTTTCATAGACAACGGCTTCCTTTGCGTGGTAGGTGGTTTGGGATTGAATCCTTAAATTCTGGCAAGTTTATGTTGGTCTAGTAAAAAGCTTGGCTATGCTATCTGCATTGTTTTGTGAAAGGAGGTCATATGTATTTTCCAAATCATATTTTGTGTTCACACTAGTCTGATTTTCATCTGATTAGAAACCTCACTTTGCCTTCAACTCTTCAGACTGTGGGATCTAGGTCAGCAGAGATGTGTGCATTCTTATGCTGTGCATATGGATTCTGTATGGTCACTTGCTAGCACTCCGACATTTAGTCATGTTTATAGCGGTGGAAGAGACCTCTCTGTAAGTGAACTTGATACAACTTATCCAATATGGCTCGAGCAAAAAAAAAATGGTTCTCTCTCTCTTATGTATATATGTATATCTCTCTCTCTATCTCTAGCTCTCTACCCGAATTTCTATGTTTCAGAGCCATTGTTCTCTTTGCTAAAGTTTATTTGCACTGCAGTTGTACTTGACAGATTTGGCAACAAGGGAGAGTGTATTGCTCTGCACGAAGGAACACCCTATTTCGCAGTTAGCATTGCATGATGACGGCATTTGGATGGCCACAACTGATTCATCTGTACATAGGTGGCCTGCAGAAGTGTGTAATCCCCAGAAAGTTTTTCAAAGAGGGGGCTCATTCTTGGCTGGAAACTTGTCCTTTTCCAGAGCGAGGGTTTCTCTAGAAGGATCTACGCCTGTGAGTTTCAACCCCTTTATATCCTTTTCTAATTTTATGGTTAAACATACTTGTAATTGCATCTGCCGGGTTCCAAAATAACTGCTAGTTCTAGATTCCTGTTGAGAAAGGATGCATTTTAAAGATGAACATGCTTGTGCGAATGGCAAACTGGCTTCTGTTTAACGACTGAGCATATGAAGAATATATTTGGATTTTGAGTTTTTGTTGGGTTTTCTTATTTCACATGGAGTTTACAAGGTGTGCGGAAGAAATATTTCGCCCTTTTATGTTCTGTTTGCTCTGTGTTCTCCTGGGCTTAACCAAGAAAGTTTCATCAAATTTAAATGCCTATTGTCTATTGACATGCTAACATAAGTTGCTATATGTAAGACTCTATTCGGGAACTTATTAAAGAGGAGAGTATTAGGATTTATTATTTTTTGTGAGCTCTCTATGGATCATTTGTATTTCTAAGTCAAAATCTTTTTTTCTTTTTCTTTTTCTTTTTCTTATGCGACTTAGCAATTGTAGTTGATCTTGTTTGCTTTAAATTTCAAAGTGTTTGAGGGAATAAGCAAGCAATTTATTCCCAAATATTCTTTTCTTTCTTTATTTCTTCACATATTTAAATATTGAAAAACTGACAGTTGGCCAATAATGTAGGTGCCTGTCTATAAAGAACCATCTCTTAGCATTCCTGGAACTCCAGGAATAGTGCAACACGAGATTTTGAACAACAGAAGACATGTCCTGACTAAGGTAAATTTGCTTGCCTTTTTAATGGGTTAAACTATCTTTGAAAGAGTATAATTATGTAACCTGATTCTGGATTGTGCTTTTAAAGGATGCTGCTGGTACAGTGAAGTTGTGGGAGATCACTAGAGGTGCTGTGATTCACAACTATGGAGAGGTTAGAATGTAATGTTTCAAGTGATGTGCTAAGTGATAATGGCCTGTGTTGAGAATGCTACTTAATTTCCTTTTGAGTTATGATAATTTTCACCTTCTGCCTTAAGTTTTTTTTTTTTTTTGTGTCCTCTTAACATCCTTTCACGGTGTTTTTTTTTCTTTTTCAAATGTAGGTTTCATTTGAGAAGAAGAAAGAAGAACTTTTTGAGATGGTAAATATCTTTGCAGAATTCTCCAACTTTCATATGCAAATTTCCTTCTGATATTGTTTGCCTCTTCAGGTGAGCATCCCTGCATGGTTCACTGTGGACACTAGGCTTGGAAGCCTGGCTGTACATCTGGATACTCCACAATGCTTTTCTGCTGAGATGTACTCTGCTGACCTCAACATTCCGGGGAAGCCTGAAGATGACAAGGTATTTGCTGATACGCTTCATCTGAACTTTTAGATATTTCAGATATTATTTAGCTGCCATTTTCTTTTTGAAATGGTAAGTATTACTAAATAGTTATGCAAGAGATGAATTATTTTTGTGTTTGGATTTTTATTACTTAGGTTAATTTAGCTCGAGAAACTCTTAAAGGGCTGTTGGCTCATTGGTTAACCAAACGAAAGCAGAGATTTGGATCTCAAGCTTCAGCCAATGGGGAAGCCCCACCTGGAAAGGATGTATCTACAAGGAATTTGACTACATCAAGAGTTGAAGTAGACGGTAATGCTGACAATGATTCTGCAGTATATCCCCCCTTCGAATTTTCAGCAGCATCCCCTCCATCAATTATTACAGAGGGCTCTCAAAGTGGTCCATGGAGGAAAAAGATTACTGATTTAGATGGAATGGAGGATGAGAAAGACATGCCATGGTGGGTAATGGATTGTGTGATGAACAATCGCTTGCCTCCCAGGGAAAATACCAAGTAATATTTCAATATAACTGTTTTCTAAGTTGTTCACAGTCCTTGGCTTGTATATTGATATTATATGTAGCATTTTTTTACAACTAAAAGGAAGTCTTTCTGGAGGGCAGTTACATCTCTATTAACCCTTTGAGTTACAGCAATACTTGAAAAACACGTTATGATATTTCCTTCTTCACGTGCAAAATTACTTTTTCCACTGACCAGTTTATCCCCTCTTCTCAATGGGTTTGCAGATGTAGCTTCTACTTGCATCCATGTGAGGGCTCTACCGTCCAGATCCTTACCCAAGGAAAGCTGAGTGCACCTCGCATATTAAGAATTCACAAAGTAAGCATCTTTTGCTTGAATCTTCTGGTTTATTCAGTGTTGTGGTGATCTTCAGAGGCCCCTGTTGGCTACTCACATCACTTTTTATGTTCTGCATACTACACTTGCACATTTTTCTTTTCGTGGTTCTCTTACAAATCTATTGCAAAATAATCTACATTATGTAGAGGACGAATATGACAAAGTTGCACTGATTTGTTTTTCAGGTCATCAACTATGTCGTTGAAAAGATGGTTCTTGACAAACCCATGGATAATATAAACTCAGATGGAACTGGAGGACAGGTTACACACCCAGCTCTTGGAGGAGATGGCTTATTTCGGACTGGGTTGAAGCCTTGGCAAAAGCTTAAGCCATCTATAGAAATCTTGTGCAATAACCAGGCAAGTTCAGGTTTCTGTCTTCTAGTGTGTGGTATGCTTAACTGGTTAAGAATTAATTTCAAGCACTGCTTTGTTTTTCCATTTCATCTTTTTGTACTTTATGGAAGTTTTGAATGTCATATTTTAGCATTAGGACTGCCAAACAATCTTTGTATATGTTGGAGGATGTGGTAGATAATCGGTCAATTGATAATATGTAGGCTCTGCTCATTCTGGTTTCTGGTTAATGAACTCCCTTTTGTTCTTTTACCAGGTTTTATCTCCTGATATGAGCTTAGCAACTGTCCGTGCCTATATATGGAAGAAACCTGAAGATCTTGTCCTCAACTACCGGGTGTTGACGAGCAGGTGATAGGATTATCTTTATCAGGTATATTCATCATTTTTTCTTTACCTATTTTGTATTCCCCCTTCCCCCCCCCCCCCCCCCCCC
>MCJB01027093.1:0-24944 GCA_002018475.1 Nicotiana obtusifolia | reverse complement strand
CCCCCCCCCTCCCCACTCTCTGGAACCCAACCTTCAATATATAAGCATGCTCACAGAGCAGAAACTTACACACAGAGGAACACACGGACCCCTAAAAGAAATTACGGGTGAAAGATAAAACTTAGCAAAAAAGGTGAAAGAAAACAGAGTGAAAATTCTGAAAAATTCTGCTTCAGTGTCTGGGATTAGGAGTAGCATTCTATGTTGTGGAACTGACTAGTTTTCATATTAAAATATGTCGCTGCCTTTGCTGCTGGATCTTTTGGTTCAATTCTGATTCCTGTTTTACTAAATTCTTTTGTAGGTATGTAACAGCTTCATCTATAATTCTTCTTCGAAACATGTGAATGATGAATGAACTGCTGACTTCATGATCTAACTACATTTATGTGTTATAATATCTTTTAATTTCTATTACAATGATCTATGAAATTGTTTGTCGAGTTGAAATATAAGTTGTAATTGCCTGCTGCTTCTTGATTATATGCTGCTGTTAAAACAATTAGTATTTAAGTTAAGAAGTTAGTAACAGCGTGATTTGAATTCTCTATTTATTATTGTTGTTAAGTACACAGAAGTATGAACAACATATGTTCTGGTAGCTGTATTTGATAGGGATAGTCAGTATAATATACTAAATTTACATTCCAGCAGTCTTGAATTCTCTATTTATCATTGTATTAAAGCATATAGTATCATGAATGTCATTAGTTTGCTTGAACTTGTAATATCTGTTGTTTCTGCCTGTTTTCGAGCTAAACTAGGCCTAAAGGCAAAGCTGGCCCAGTTAGTTACACAAATCTGATTTGCAGAAGTGTAGGCAATTTTGAGCTTTGGTTCAGAGCCCAATAGCTCTTTGCTCTCGCCCAGCCTGCTTCAAGAAATGGACTGGCAAAAATGCTGTGGACTTCACATTTAGCCCAGGCCAGTTTGTGTCCAGTCTGCTTCGAGAACTGGACTGGCCCATGTGCTAAGAGCCTCGCGATCAGCCCAAATGTGTTTATACACAGTCTGTTCCAATGTAATTAAAGACGGAAGCAAAGTTTTGTAATTATAATCTTTCTATTGTAATTAGCAAACGAATCTGCCAAGATTCCAAAATTGATCCTACAAATTTCCGTAAGTTATGGAGTGAATTACTGAGTAGTCGGAAAAATATAACCTTCAAATATCATAGTTTGCTTTAGGCGCGTTTAAATAAATCATCATGACTATGGATACAGTTCCTGCGGCATAGCCAATGATACGTAAATCCCAAGTGCGCGTTTCACGTGACTTGACTACAACATCAAATGATAATAAAAAAAACGCGTTGTAAATCGCGGGTGCGTCTCACGTGGCGCGCATCGTGTACAAAAATAATAAGTGCGCGACATCGCGACTTATTCAGATAAACTCCATAAATCTTAAAAAAGCAATTCAAAGCGGTTAAAAATTTAAAAATGCACAATAGGTTCAAAATATGTAATAAATCAGATAATTAGGCCAAGTTTTAATTGTTGAGCGACCGTGAATAAAATCACGGAATCCGGGAATGCCCAACACCATCTCCGGGATTAATAGAATTCCTTACCTGGTCTTTTGTGTTCGCGGACCGTAAATATAGTTAATTTTTCTCGATTTGGAATTTAAAAATAAACCGGTGACTTGGGACACCATAATAATTATTCCAAGTGGCGACTCTGATTAAACAAATAATCACATTTCGAATAATGTCACTTTAATTGGAAAAAACTCCCTATCCCTCGGGAAAAACGAGATGTGACAGGTATATTCCTTTTTTAATCCAACGAACATAAAGCATTGGTACTAAATAATCCAGGGATTATTAATCCCAGAATCACAATTCAAGGATTATAATTCCAGAATAACTCTGTCCGTGAACCAAACGACCCTATAGAGTTGAATATGATTTTGTGAAGCTGTTGGCTTATCGGTAACTCTTTTTGCTGTTGAGAGACATTAAACTTTTTTTTTGCTTCCATCAAACAAAAAATATTTGGGGGAATTACATATAAATATAATTCACACACATACATCGTAACTAGGTGGCATATATTTAATTTTGCAAAGCTGTAGCCTAAAAATAATGGGTTAAGATTCAACATTCAACTCCAAATAAGTTCTCGAAATTACTATTCAATTTTTTTTTTTTAAATGCTCAAGTTTTTAATCTAATTTCCGAATATGTAATTGTCACTCAATTATTAGTTCAACAAATCAAATATATTTGGGCGGTAGAATTAGATTTTTAAGATAATCCACTATTGTTGAACATGCTTAAATAAGTGGGTTTAAATTCTAACATGGTTTTGTTAGAAATTTGGAACAGGTGTTGTTTAGACTTGTTAGAAAAAGTATAAGAAGGTTGTATATAAAATTTGAAGTCATTTAGTAAAGATTTAGACTGGTCCACCATTGTTGAACAAGCTTAAATAAGTTTACTTAAATTTAGAATCTGGTTTTGTAAGAAATTTAAAGTGGGTGTGCTTTAGACTTGTTAGAAATAGTATAAGGAGGTTGTATACAAAATTTGAAGTCATTTAATGGAGATTTGGAATGGTTTTGAACAAAAATGACAACTGAAAATCGTGCAAGAAGTTCGTATACATACGTTTGTATAAAAGTGTATAAGAAGTATTTATATACACATATACACTGTTGACTTCGTCTTCTTCCTTGCATCTTTTATAAAATTTAACTCAAATCTTGCTCAAATCTACTCCAAATCACTTCAAATTTTAATTTTAAACTCCTCTTGATATTTTCAATTAATTGAAACAACACCCAATTCAAACAATCCTTCAATGATGGATTTCTATTCTTCAATTTTCTATTCTTTCAATTTTGTTTTACATTCACATGCATACATTGCAACTAGGTGATACAGTTATAACTTTGCAAATCTGTGGCCCAAAAGATAATAGGCCAAGGTTTTAAAAAAAAAAAAAAAAAATTTCACACAATCAACTACTATTTTCACACAAAGGCAGCAGAAAATGCAGAGCAGAAACTCCAAACAACTAAATCGGGTAGCTTCCAGTAATTTCTTTTCAAATCATGTACACATTGGGCTAAGCCGGGTAAATATTTGAAATATGGGCCAACTTGTGTTATGTGGTCCAGCGAAGTGATTCTAAGTGTAATTGTTCCAAAACATTTCATTATCCAGCAGTTCAGAAATGACATGAACTTTTAAAATGCAAAGATGGAGAAGCCGAATCTGGCAACATCAGTTGAAATTCACTGCACTACAGAACAACACAAAATAGTAGAGGTAATAAAGAGTATTTTCATGTACTTGCACATTTTGGGACCTATTTACACGATCAGACTGCCGACATTGACAGTTGCTGACAAGAATCTCGAGTTCTGCCCTGTAAATTCTTTTCCTTTGATCTGTTGTTTCTGTCACTGATCTTTCAAACCTTTGGCGAGAGCATCAAAAACACCCTGTAAAGTAACATCCTCCACAATGAGGACCTTATCCCTGGATTTCGACCCAGAACCTATAGAAACTTGTCTTCTTTTGACCCCAAGAACGGAGCTTATATAATCGATTAGGGCAGCATTAGCTTCACCATCTTTAGCAGGTGCGTCAATTTGGACACCAACTGCATCGTCATCCAAGTCAGTGACGGTGGCGATTTTGGACCCTGGCTTGGCGTGGATCGTGATGGCGACGGACGATGGAGGAATGGCGCGGATGCACGCCGGAATTTTGGGAGTTGAAACAGCCGGCTGAGTTAACTCGCCTGAATTGCTTTTACCTTTGCTTTTCTTCGAGGGAGGCATCTCTAATCTAAAGAATGGATAGACTTTAATTATCAGAAACCGGGGAATTTCAATAAGTTTATTAAGGATTTAACAGAAAAATAATATTTTAGAAAGACCTAAAAAGGCTAGACGTCATCAGGTTGGACAATGATGGGCCTCACTCATGACCCAATTTGATCCCAGCAGACCCAAGCCCATGCAGTATAAGAGAAGAGGAAAAGGAAGTGGAAATGACACAAGGTAGCCACTTTTTAGCATGCTATTTAAAATATATTCACAGTTTACATTATATATTAGTCAATTTCGCTCAAACTTCAGGACATGACGTCCTAGAGTTTAAACCTCAAAGTTCAAACTTTAGGATATTGTGTCCTAAAGTTCGAAAATTGTGTCTAGAAGTTCGAATCTTATGTCCTGAATTATAAATTAGTAGTTCAGAAATTCAGGATACTCAATCTTGAGTTTCAAATTAGCAGCTCAAAATTTAAGGACTCTAAGGGTATGTTTTGTATGAAGGAAAATATTTTCCGAAAAATATTTTCACTTTTCCCATGTTTGCTTGGATTAAATGCTTTGGAAAATATTTTCCTCGTGAACTCATTTTCCTCCAATTGGAGAAAAGTATTTTCTCTGTCAAGAGAAAGAGAAGGGAAAACATTTTACAAAACTCTTTTCCAATCTTCCCTCATTCCCCATCCCCACCAATCCCTACCAACCCGCCCCACCCCACCCCCACGCTAAATAAAATGTTATTAATAGTACTTTCTTTTCTAGTATTTTTTTTATTTCAACAAATGAGTATTTTCTTTTCACGAATAATTTTTTTTTAATGTAACAAAAAAAGTACTTTCTTTTCATGATATAGAAGAAATATTTTCTTTCATTTCAACAAAATGATGTAGTAAATTTTTTTTTCTTTTCTTGCAACGACAAAAGTATTTTCCGGAAAAAGGTGTTCAGCCACCAACCAAACAAGGGATACATTTTTCATGAAAATATTTTCTAGGAAAATATTTTTCTTCATACCAAATACACCCTAAGTCCTGAATTTTCAAATTTAGGATACTTTGTTTTGAAGTTTGGGTGAATTGGTTAATCTTTAAATACATTGTAAATTATAAATATATTTTAAATAGTAGGCTTAAAAGTGGCTATTGTTGCACTTCCCTCGAAATGAATTATTTGGGAAAGGGAAATGGAACTTTGAGCTATTTATGTTTTTTTTCTTTCTCATTTCTGTAATGTAATTAAGGTCGGTGTTAACTCTACCCACAGAATTGCTCTATATGAGTTCTGTTTTTGTGTTTTCACAGAACTCTACTGAATGGGATAATTGTTTAAAGAAACACAATACTCCAAATAAGTTAATACACATAATTGATATGACTTTTAGGGAATGGTTCTGGAACAAGTTATGCATGGGTGAAGAAAAATAGTATAGTTTAGAAACATATTATGTACGGATTACAATAGCATATTAATAATAGAGTGTTAGTAATAAAGGTATTTTATTCTTCGTTCTATAAAATTTAGGTGGGAATAAAAGCAATTTTATGCAGTATTAGTCAACATCACTAACCAAATTTCACTTCAGATAGGGATGTACTTAACCTTGTCAAACAAGAACACTAATGTAATGATTATTTTTATTTATTATTGCTCAATAATGACAGCAAATCTAGAGAAGATCAATGTTAATTTTATTCTTTATTGCTCAACAATGACAGCGAATCTAGAAAAAAGATTAATATCCACCCAATTTGTTGTATTAAATATTTGATAGGGATAGAAATGAGACGTCACATAAACAAACAAAAAAGTCTTTACGAAAAAAATTTCTACTCAAATGGATGAATTTCACATATCAAAGTATTTGAAGAGAGAAGTACAAATTTCCGTATTTTGACTATGCTTAAGAATTTAATTACGGGAAAAAATAATTAGTTATAATTTTATTTCAAAGGAAAAGGAAAGAGAAGAAAAGAGAAAGAAGGAAACATTTTAGGTACTTTGCAAATTATAGAATCTGCCACCAAATTCTCCACCAACAGTCACCATCAAACAATTCAAGCTACTTACGAGATTCTCCATTCTCTGAAAAATTCTAGCATTTTTTTGCCATCAAAATTTCCCATTAATGGAGTGTATCTCCCATAAAAAGCCACACATGGGCTCTTCTGATTTGGTAAGTAAACATCCAATCTCACGTCATTTACAATTTTTTAATTGGTTATGAACAGTGCATGTTCTTTTGTTATCTCGAGAAAGCTCCAAGAATTTTGTAAAATATGGTAATTGGATGGTATGTTTCAATAGTTCAAGTAAGGCCACATGTAAAAGTTGTAGTTTCGTCAGACCCCACTTGCCTTATTTTACTATATCTCTCTGCACCTTCCACTTTCACATCTCACTGAGAGGGTTAATTTGTCTGTTCTGGATTAGCTATGAAGTACTAGTGGTGAATTCATTGCTTTTTTTTGTGTGTGTTTATTTGTTATAATAGACCTTTTTTTAAGACAAGAATCTAACAAAAGTTTGTGTCTTTAAGCTTCTTTAATTGGTCTGTTGGTTCAGATTTCATGTGATTAGAGGAGTCTTGAGTTTTCAAAGTTTCTTTGTTTTTGCAAATTAGGTATTCATTTCTGGTTTCTTTCACTTTCACCAGGTATTCTTGTTGTTCATTCCTTTTGATGGTAGTGGTGGACAAAACGTGTTAAATTCGCTTTCTAGTGTTATTTTCATAAACATGTAGGGAGCGAGAGAGAGGGCCTATATTTTGGAGCCTATTCAGTACTTGTTCAAAAGTTTGAACTTTGCAGTTTATGGCCATTGGTTGCAGAAACCATGGCTTCTCTTCTGCGAAATTTCTGGGCAACCCCTCGTTTTGCTCTTAACCAAGACTATAAGCCTCAGTGTATAGCTCAAATCAGGTGCTTAGCTAGCAGAGACTCCACATTATTGTCTTCAGATACTGTTAGAGTTAATGGTGCATCTTCTATTGAGGAAAAGGAGAAAGTTATCCCAATAGACGATGTGGAAAATGGTCATCTGACTTCAAGTATTAAGGAGAAGAGCAAGGAGGATATTCAAGACAAGTTGGAACCCCTTTGGGATGACGGATATGGAACTCAAACTGTGAAGGATTTTCTTGAGATAGGATCGGACATTATTAAGCCCGATGGAGGTCCTCCGCGGTGGTTTACTCCCATATCAGCTGGCCCTCCTTTGGAAGACTCTCCTCTCCTTCTTTTTCTGCCTGGTAATCTTCATAATGAAAAGAAAAATAATGATTGAACAGAGCTTTTGTTATAATTTAGTGGTACAGATAGGGGAATTAATATTAGTATGGTAGTCGTAAAATTCGAGGAAAAGCATTTGAATCAATCAGATGTAGCAGTTCATTTCAGCAAGTCATGCATGCGTTTCTAGGATACAGTTTTTCTTGTTGAATTTGCGGAGGGTTTTCCTTTGCATTTGGAGCAGTACATTTCAGCAAGCCATGCATGCTGTTCCTAGGATACAGTTTTTATTGTTGAATTTGAATGACTAACTAGAACGCTATTCGAATGTATAGGAATGGATGGCACTGGGTTGGGTCTTGTTTTACATGAGAAGGCTCTTGGGAAGTAAGTACCACACAATCTTCTATAACTTGTAATAATATACGTCTGTTCTGGTATTGTTCTTTCCCTATTGATGCCGAGGCAGCAATCAGTCAGCGTCGTGATTCCACAAGTGTATGATACTGTAACTTGCTTGTTGCAGAGTTTTTCAGGTTTGGTGCTTGCATATTCCTGTGTATGATAGAACACCGTTTGACGGTATAGTATTTTTTCTTTCTTCTCTTTATTTAGTGCTTTGTGCATATGTTGGTTGGTTCAATTAAGAAGCCTTCTACTCTGGATTTATTTTATATTTGCAACAAGTATCAATTTTAGAAGCTTTACTGTACAAAATCACCAAGCGAGTTAAAAAAATATCATAGGTTCCTGTATTTGCAAGGATTGATAGAAAGAATTTGGGTGACTACTTGAGGAAGGCACATTGGAGGCTGATGGAAGGAAATCAATATAGAAGGCAGTAGTTTGACATTATGTATGTCTCTCCAATTATCTCACACGTGTCTCTCTTTTAAATGATCGAATTAAGAACCAAACTACTTAATCACATGCTTAGGGAATAAATTTGGCAGAGAGAAGAAATAGGAGTTTTATGTTTTCTTGCTTTCTACTTCTTTTTCTTTTCCATATAGTTGTCCTTTGTATGGTTAACTGCCAGCCAAAAGCTTTAAGAACTGGAATAAAAGGTAAACGTCTACTTTTACCGTTTTGGAGATTGGGGTTGGAAATTATGAATGATGCTTCTTTTGTGGGTTCAGTTATTGAGAGTTTGGCTCTTACTGTTTGCAAGTTTGGAGTTCAGCTATTATCTCAGAATATTTTCTTTGACATATGTTGATTTTATCTGAATGTGTCTTGGTTTTGGTTCATCTGTAAGTGAGATTTATCACAGCTGGAAAAGAATATAGTTTATGATTATATTCTATTTGCTTAAATCGTATAGAGCTGGTGGAATATGTCGAGGAAACTGTGAGGATGAGGCATGCTTCATCTCCAAACAAGCCTATTTATTTAGTTGGAGATTCATTTGGAGGGTGCTTGGCTCTTGCTGTTGCTGCTCGTAACCCTAAGATTGACCTTGTTCTAATATTAGCTAATCCAGGTAAGCTATCAGAAAGAGAGCAACCTCTTACTGTAACTCCTTATGGCATGCGGTAATAATCCATTATCTAATTATCAGTTTCTGTATCTTTCAGCAACTTCATTTGGCAGGATGCCTCTCCAACCTCTGCTTTCTCTTCTAGAGTCTTTGCCTGATGAATTTCATGTGACAGTCCCTTATCTTCTGAGCTTTATTATGGGTATAATTCAATCTCTTCCCCAGAATATAATCATCTCTAACTTCCAAGTTTAGTCTTGGTGCATTTATTGAAATGTTTCTTTGATTTCTGATCATAACAAGATATGTGTTTCCATTCTTGTAATTTTAACCGTTGCGTGTTAATTGATGGTCATCATTTTCCTCTTTAGCTGAATAATATTTCAAGTGTACATAGTGTTGACATTTCTTCTACTAGAAACTTGTACCACACATAAATCTTGATTATACCTTGGAGTAATCTCGGAACTTTATGAGACATCAATCCAAATTTGAGTTGCTTATGCATTCTTAGTTCTTGTTGATTTTTGCCTGTTCAAAAATTGTGTTGAAGAGGATATATTTCTTATAACCCTTTATTTCCCTTTTACATTGATGAACAATGTGCAGTTGCAACTGGCAAGTTCTTCATATTGTCGACAAAATAATGTGCCATTTCTGCATCAGGTGATCCAATGAAGATGTCGATGGTTAACATTGATTCCATGCTTCCTCCTAGACAAATTATTCAACATCTCTCTGACAACCTCACTGCTTTCCTGGCCCACCTTTCTGTAAGTTCTGCTTGAACTACTTTTATTCTTCCTGGGTTTAGGTTTCTCTATTGCTAAAGGAAGACTTTTGTATAGACTGGTTTTAGCAAGTGCTAGTTTCAGTTTCTTCACTTGTTGTCTAGGATATCAACTATGATATTAACCAAAATGATAGTTCTGTCACAGCTTGGATCAAATTAAAATAGAACTCCTTGTATGAGTGACAGAACTTTTCATGTTTAATTACTCTAGAAATTATGCTAAGAGAGTAGAAAAGAGAAGAAAAGAGAAGGCCACAATTAGAAGTAGCAGAAGAGGAGGATGTGCATACTAGAAGAAGAAGAACGGCCATTGTTTAAAGAAGAAAAACAAGAAGATAGATGCTTCTGCTTGGTCATTCAAATGATTTGAAGTTCCACGTTATTTTTCTCCCCTAGGAAATTGTTTAGGAATTCATGTTACAGTAATTGTATCCCTTCCCTTTCTTCAGGGTGTGGCTGATATTATACCAAAGGAAACTCTTCTCTGGAAGTTGAAGCTTCTTAGATCTGCTTCATCTTATTCAAATTCCCGTCTCCATGCTGTTAACGCTGAAGTACTTGTGCTTGCTAGGTCTGATCTCTGTTCTCTTTATGTTGTTGTGACTGAAGTTTTTTGTGCGGGTATGTAGGTTAAAGTGTTTTGCTCAATTCTGAATATTGGTACACTAGGCCTTGTAGTTATGCCTCATAGGCCTTTTCTAGACCAATTATCTAAAGAATTAGTTTATGTTTCCTCACCTTTTCTCTTTTGGTTTTTATTTTTATTTTTTCGTTCTATCTCTTTTTGGTGGATCATCTCGTACAGTACGAAGCATATAAGTAGTCTTTGGAGCAAAACATTTAATTCAAATATCTTGCACTACAGCGAAGGTGAAGTTCATGGGTAGAGTTTGTTTTGCAGTAGTTATCATTTGCTTTACGAAATTGCAATAATCAATTTCATTGTTTTTGTCTGGGATAATAACTCATGCAAAACTAAAGGTGAGAAATACTCTCTCTACTTAGGCTTTCATCAGTTGTTATACTTTAGGGGTCATAATAGTTTTTTTGATAAGGTAAAAATTATACTTTAGGGGTCATAATAGTTAATAAGCATCAATTTTCTTTTTCCATAATAATCATCACCTTCGGTTCCATTAAATTCTTTAACCTTTCTTAGTTGATGTTCTGAAAAGTGAAAAAAATCTCATGGAACCTAAATTGATGTATATCCTTACGAGCATCCTTCTGCCTTATGAGGGAAAGATTGCTAATAATGCTAATATCTTCTGTAGGATTTTCTCTGTATTCCATGCATGCATGAGCTTGAATTTATTCTGCCTATTGGATAAACATTTTTAAACAAGAAGTGATGTAACTGAATTGTAATGTATAGTGGCAAGGACAACATGCTTCCAAGTGCAAATGAAGCTCAGAGGCTAGCAAGTTCATTAAGAAACTGCAAGGTACGGTGCTTCAAAGACAATGGACATGCTATTTTATTGGTAAGTGAGGAGTTCTTCCCTTTTTGGGATCTTATCATGCTTCTTCCTTTATAAAAAAAATAAAACTAACTGCTTTCTTTCAGGAGTTACTGTCCTTACTATATTTGTGGTAACTTTAAAGTTTAATCAGACGGTAGCTGTAGGGAATCTCGATAACTTATCATTGTTTTTAAATTTAAGTTTCATATTGATTTAATTCTCAATTGTTTTTCTTGTTTCTCTAGGTGCCCTAGAAATAGATATTGAGATAACACTTCACTCTTACTTTAATTTACTGATCCAAAATAAGCTGTCACTTGCCGCTTGCACTTCTTAGTTTTTGAAGTTAGAACAATTGAATAATTTAAAAGTTTTCTATAAGAACAAGTCCGACTGGACCTTTTTAGATTTTTTTATCACAAGTGGTGTTCAGTGTTTAGATAATAATAGCATTTGAGCATGCTTAAGATTTTATCAAGTTCAAACATGAAGTTTGCAGTAAAAGTAGCATTAGAAAAATAAAATTGCCACATTTTACACAGCTATTACTAAACATATACTCTTCTGTTTCTTATTATTGTTCTTCTTCTTCTTCTTCTTCTTCTTCTTCTTATTATTATTATTATTATTTTCTTTTTTTATTTTATTTTATTGTGTTTTGCCTTTTATAACTTGACATACTTTTGCCATACCCTCGTTAAAAATTCAAAGCTACAATGGTATCCGATATTCATGCCCAGCGAGGGTTAATAAGTCAGTGCCTATTCCTTCTTCATTTCAATTTAGTGTACATCCTCCTCAATGCCTGAGTGCAGTCAATGGAAAATCCTATTTTTTTTGCTAAATGCAGATGTAATTCTATGTTCTCTTCCCCTTTCTGTTTTAGTTTTTTAAGATAGTCTGAAATCTGCAGTAGAAAATCTAATAAAAGGACAGAAAATTAGAGCTTGTTTTTGGATTCTTATGGTTTTTGGTGAGTCTGGTGACTGGTAGTTGTGTTCCTGTAACATGACCTTATGCTATGTCGATGGATTCTGTAGCAGTTGGTTGATTGCAGTTTTAATTGTGCAGGAAGATGGTATTAATCTGCTATCCATCATCAAAAGTACTAGTAAATATCGTCATTCAAAAAGGCATGATTATGTCATGGATTTTCTGCCTCCTAGTATGTCAGAGTTCAAGAAAGCAGTCCAGGACTTCAGGTAATTTGACTATTTGAGCATAAGGTGCATCAGGCAAATACTTGGTTGTAGCATATCATCGAGCATAAGCTTATCCCTTTTTTCCTTTTTCTATTTTTCCCAGTAGTTCTTTTTTGTTTCTCGTTGTTCTTTTTCCCTCTTGTTTGCATGATCTTTTCTTTCCCTGTGCGGTCTGTAGTAGAATACATATGTTTGTGTAGTCGAGCATATGTGATACAAATGAGGGCTGACTTGAACTACAGCTTAACATTAATTTAAATTATATGACTAATTTGAACCATACCTACTTTGACAAAATATTCAAGTAACCTCTATTTGTTACCCTTTATTGATAAAGATGTGGAGAAGCAAATATATATTTAACAATCTGTGATGAATTCCTGTGCTGACTTGCATTTAGAACAATAAAATAGTCACTGCCTAACAAAGTTCCACAATGCAAGATCAGACTGTGGTCGACTGCGATTTGTGTAAGGTCATTAAACTTCAAGGGGAAAAGGAGATAGGGAATCCCTGCTGCAATGTAAGGAAGGTTGAGTCAATTTGAATCTAGTGATTGGCCAAAGTCTTCACTGATAGACCATCATTGAATGTCCACGCGGTAGACAAAATTACTTGAATAAGTGATTGGAGGAAGGGGTGATTGAACTAGTTGAAACAACCAGGGGAATGACGTTAATTTGTCATCCTTCTCTTTTGAATTCTTTTTCTTATAAAAACTTCTCTTTTGAACTTGTTTCTTGGAATTAAGGTTACATTGCTCAAAAAGCTCCATGACATACTAAAACAGCATGGTAAAAACCAAAACAGATAAAGTCCTCCATTTTAACCTATAAGATGTATGTATCTGCAAAAAGCTACCCCATAGTTAAGCCGTTAGTGAGCAGTATCTACATCGATGATTACATGTTTCCCCATGTATAAAGCACATATTTGCTTCTTTATGTACGTTCTTCCTCTTTCCCGAGTCTCTCTATCTCCATGTGTATATGTATGTCCATGTGAAGCATATGCATGTCCTACTTGCTTCGATGCAGCGATAAATATCTATTCACTTGAACACGTTTTAATTTCTTTCAACTATCTCACCTCTGCTCAGTTGACTGTCACTTTGTTCATGTAGCAGTTCCTTGTTGGCACTTGCGGCAGCACTGATAGACATAAGTGACTGACATAGCCATTAGAAGTATTTGAATGATTTTTGGTAATCCTGCCATTTGCACCTTCAGTAATTTTTTATATTTTGTTCCCTTTTTTCTCCTCTTCGACCTGCTCATGGTTTTGCCATTTTGGTTCATTCTCTACTTGCGACCAAGCTTGTCGATTCCTCCTTGCAGCTTTATTGTTTTGGATGAAATACCTGAAAGTATGGGGCAAAGTATATGTGTTTTAGTTATGCAACAGCTATATCAAGGATTTTCGCTGAGAACGCTCTATGTGATATAATTTGAAATTTTGCTAATGAGAGAAAGTAACATGTCAATATTTGTTCAGATGTATGATCTTCATTTCGTGCATATTCCATCTAGTTATGTAGTGTATATTCTTTAATTCCTAACAATAATTTTTGATGCAAAAAGGAAAGAATTAACATGGCAAGGGTGTAAAAAGAACACAGTTTCATGTTGACATAAGTTTATTACCTAATCGCCTTTAGAAAATGACAAGACATCATGTATAAAGTTTTAACTACAGCCCTGCTAGGAGTAAGGAGTCTGATCCCTCGACGAGAGTGCTGAATTGAATTCTGAACCTATAACGTCCATCACTTTGGGACGAAAACTATCATTATGCAAAAGCTCATGCTCCTTTATTTGGTCAACCTGTGAGAAGGAAATTGAAGGGGGAGCAATTTATTTTTTAGGAAGGTGTTGGGTAAAACCGAATTGCATTAGTCTTTCTTTTTTCCTTTAATACGCCAATCAAACTAACAAATTTCAGCTACCTTTTGATTTATTATGCATGTGTGTTAATATCTTGCACCTTGCGGCTAATATTATGCAAAATGATATTGCAGATGGTATCTCAATTTTACTGGTTCAGTTATGTTGTCCACAATGGAAAATGGGAAAATTGTAAGAGGTCTAGCAGGGGTCCCATGTGAAGGCCCTGTATTGTTGGTTGGTTATCACATGCTTATGGGTTTAGAAGTAATCCCTCTTGTTGAAGAATATTTGAGGCAGAAGAAAATTTTACTTCGTGGTATAGCACATCCAACATTGTTCACTCAGTTGATTGAGAGTGAAACTAACGAAAGCTCAATATTTGATATGCTGAGACTATATGGAGCTACGCCTGTCACTGCCAGCAATTTTTTTAAGTTGCTTGCAACAAAGTCACATGTTCTGCTGTATCCTGGTGGTGCTCGTGAGGCCTTACATCGTAAGGTGCATCATAATCTTCCCTTGGTTAATTCCATCTTCTATATTATTCTTAAATGGGAAGCCTTGTACTATTGCTGTTCATGCCTTATCCTACAAGTCTGGTAAATTGTTATGCACTTTAAAATCATTCTCGACTCCAGTTCCTTACCTTTTCGCTAGGATGTGAATTACTGGTACTTAATATTGGAATTCTCTGCTCGTAGATGCATTTTCTTCTGTAACTAGAGGAATTTAATGAATTGTCATGGGGGAGTATACCCCTCATATATGCCTAAAAGCATAAAGATGGAATTTCCTTGCAACTAAGGACAGCTACAAATAACTCACTTCAGAAAAGGACAAAAACTGTTAGCTAAAAGTAAGGCCAGTGCTGAACAGAAAGGCTCACAGAGGAGATTCTTAACAGTTTTGCAATTATTCACCTTAGCCTGTTGTCTCCATATGGTGGCAAGCTAACCACTATGATATACACATGTCTAGTTAGTGTGTCTCTTTATAGAACATTTCATAGTTGTTAGATGGAGAATTATGCCGGAAAACTACATTTCTGCATGTGTATAAATGTCTCTATATGTGTTATTTATTTAAAATGCATAATGTGTTAGTTCATGATTCTTATAACTTGGCTGAACTTCCCATCAAGTTAGTTAAGAATATAACTGGACATATTGGAAAATTTTTAGAGTTTTAGGTTGTCTGTTACTTCTCGTTAGTTCCATACACTGGAATGTCAAGGGTGTAAAAAGAGGATGTTAGTTTAACTGGAAATGAAAATTTTTTATGATGTCAGTGACGTTAATGAGCAATTAAGGCTCTTTTTGCTTGTGAATTTGATGAAGACATCTAGCAACGCAAAAATAACGAAGCAGGGCTTTCTTGATGGCGAATAAGAGAAGAGACTTAATGTATCAATTAATTGACGATATGATGAATGCCTGACGCACTTTAGTTCATAATATTTGTCCAATGTAGATATATCTTACTTATGATTTGAATCTTGAAATATTCTAACTCTATCTTTTTAACTTTTAACACTTCACTTCTAATATAACAGCAAGCATCATATATTCTTGAACTTCGACAAAGCTGATCTAGTCATAGTCTCTTATTGTGATATGTTACAACCGGTATTCCCAATAACAAAGTGAGAATAACACCTCTTTTTTGGGGAAACGTTTGCTTCGAAGTGGATTTGGTTTAAATTTTTCTGTGCTTCTTTTTAACTGCTATTCACAAAGGTGAGTTGATCTGTTGATGAGAAAGACTGGTGACTGGCTGTCCTCTAGTGTACTTCATCGGACTGACAAGAAAATAGCAATAACCTCATTGTCATCAAGTTAGGGTTTTTCCCTGTGATGTTATTTTCTATGTTGATGGTTTTATATTTGTGATAGGGAGAAGAGTACAAGGTGATTTGGCCTGACCAACCAGAATTTATCAGAATGGCTGCAAGATTTGGTGCGACAATTGTGCCATTTGGCGTTGTTGGGGAAGATGATATAGCACAGGTTTGTTAATGCTGTCCTGCATATATTTTCTTTTGCAACATTAGAATAAATAATGATGCTTTTTGGTTCCATGATAATATTTCCCTTAAAAGCTTTGATCACGTTAACTGTTAGCTAGTCTCCTTTCATATTTGGAAGTTGCAGAGAGTTTCTTTCTCTCTCTTGGGTATATTGCGTTTTCGAAGAAATTAATTTTATAAGAGAAATTTAACTCGTAGAAAATAAAAGGAGAACAAGGAAGAACTATTCACTTATCTCTTTGATATGTATATAGTAACTTATTCATACGTGGAAATGGAACCAGTTATGTACCATTTCTCAACATATTCTTGCCTGATCTTAGCTGTTCTGATTGCAGTTAGTTCTCGACTATGACGACCTAAAAAAGATTCCTATATTGAGTGATCAGATAAGGCGTGACAACGAACTGGCGGCGAGGATGGGTGTAACAGTCAGGTTCATTCATGGTTCCCTATTGTTTTTGTCTCGTTTCCTAGTATTTGCTCCTTTCTCTCTTGCCTCTTTCATTCTGAACCATTTATTGTTATATCCTCTTAACTGTTCTTTAAATTTCTGTAGGACGGGCATGACCGGGGAGGTTGCCAATCAAACGTTGTATCTCCCAGGCCTTTTACCTAAGGTACCCGGTCGTTTTTACTACTTGTTTGGAAAACCTATTCATACAAAGGGAAGGCAGGACTTGTTGAAAGACAGAGAAAAAGCAAGAGAATTATACTTGCGTATAAAATCTGAAGTTCAAAATAGCATGAATTATTTGCTTAAGAAAAGAGAGGAGGATCCTTACCGAAGCGTCATTGATCGGACCACATATAGAGCATTTTCTGCTACTTTTGATGATGTCCCAACATTTGATTATTAGGTGATGAGTTAGAACTTAGATTTATTTTTATAGTAGATGATGTATCCGTATTCATGGTTCAATTTTATGTTGGTATATTAAAATTTTCTCCCAATATATGCAAGCTTTCCACCAATGACTAAGGAAAATATCAAATCTTTATCATAACTTGCATCAGTGTCAGATAGAACTTGATCAAGCAGAAACAATTTTAATTTTTCTGCAGATATTGCTCTAATTGTCAAAGATTGTGTACATATTGCACCTATGATCTTAAGGGTCTTTAGATTAAGTACCACTTTGATCCTACTTTAGTTCAATTTCCAAGCTAAGCCACTGACTAGGCTCCTCTATGAAAACTCAACTGCAGTTACTATTCCCTGTTAACATCACAACATGTGCATCAACTGCAGCTGATCCACTACAAGAAATTTGACTTTCAGCTACCAGTTTTAGCGAAGGGACATAAATCTGATCGTTATAGATGTATACTTAAAATGACCATATCTTTTTGGGGTTGTTTTCAACATTAGCAAGAGGACAATACACCGTCCTTAAGAAGCAAAATATTCGGATTCCGGACTATTTGTTGGTTATCACAGGTTGTTTGGACTTTAGAGCTGAAGTGGGTGGATATAACTGAAGAACTGAGGCAGAAAAAATTTATGGTTCATTATCTCATCCAGATAAGTTTGCACTAGATTCTCTTCTAAATACACATTCTCTCTTAAACAATTAAGGGTGGAATGGGAAGTTTAAAGTTGAATTATTTTTAAATATAAAAAGGTGCCAATTCTTTTTGGAACATACTAACAAGGAAGTAGTGCCACGTAAAATGTTAGAATTTTCAAATAGCCAATACTTCTTTCCCGAAAAGTCATACTCCTATTTGGTTTCCTGTAGACTGTAGTGCAAGTAAATAGTTGAATGTGATCTGTTCCGTTCATACTGATTCAGTTTACTAATTTGGTGTCCTGTAGAAGCCGATGGACAAGTAACATGTTCCTTTTGTAGTGTGCCACAGAAAATGTGATAAAAAGGAAATAAAATATTAAAGTTAAATTCCATGGGATAGAGGTTTGCTGAAGTTCACTTCAAGTAAAAGTAAGAGATTCTATTCCAATAGCAAATATCCTTATCTAGTAGCTTGTTCTAATTCGTTGAGTCTCAAATTGGAGTAATCTTATTCTTTACTTGAAGAGTGAAATATTCACATTTATCTCTTATACCCTGAACTATTCTCACAAAAAAAATCTTTTGTTACCTGTTTCCTTCTTGGCCTCATTAGCCTTCTCATGAAAATCCACCAATGGGAAATGAAAACCTCATAGCCAGGCACAGTAGGAGAATTTGGTTCTTTCACATTATAGACAAAGCTAAGAGAATCCAAAGACATAACAGTAGAAACAGAATAAAGAAGAGAATGTATACACGTACAACATGACTCAACTTCTCTATATAAGGAGCAACTTTAACTTGGTTAAAACCAAACAAGGGGAAAAAAAACTAAGCAATAAGCTATATTCTAAATAATAGTTTATGGCTGGTTATGGCAAGGGTCCATACCAAGATGATTGGGGGAAGCCAATTACTACTGTAAGTGACTATCCTGATCATGTCCATCGCCCTGTTACCATTGGTGGCCTCGAGGGCTATGTGGTGAGAGCTCAAAGAATTGTTGAAGTTCGTCGTAGTTATGATTCGAGAGGTCTTCTAGACGAGTACAATGTGCATGACGAATGGGACAATCATAGTCCTAGGAAGGTCCATGAATTCTTTGATAAAGTTCATAACGAAGCTAGTCAACCAACTCATCTCACTCTTTTGAGCTCTCCAAAGTGGAGCACTAAGCCTAGTTGGAGGAGTGAAGGTCATGACTCTCCCAAGTATAGTGATCATCGCGATTTTGGTGGCAGCCCTCTTCGCAATGAGTTTGAAGGATTGCACCTTCAAGATAATCGCGGATCAAGTCCATATTCGTACAGGAAAGATGGTTATGAAAAGCCTAGCTTCACTCACTCCGCGGATTCTCCCAAGGCTGGCCATTTCAAGGACTATGGGGTCAATAACAAATGGGATTCACCACCAAGATCAAGAGGAATAAGCCCATATAGCAATGCCGAAGATGATTATGGCAAGCCAAAATTCAATGGAGGTTACAAAACAAGTAGTAGTCCTCCACTTAGCCAGGCCACAAATGATATTGGCACTGCTATGAAGATCCTTGAGGAAGGTAATAACACTTTGGCTTCTCCTACTTATGCACCACAATCACATTTTCCAGCATCTTACTCAACTCCACATAGAAAAGAGAGTTACCCTGAGAGAAATCAAGGTGGAAAGCCTCTGGCTTCACCTCATTCTACACAACCATCCTATTATCCAACATCAAATCCGACAACCGAAAGGAAAGAAAGTTACCCTGAACCAATAAAAGGAATGAAGCCTCTGTTTTCCCCTGGCTACACACAACAACCACATTTACCAACTTCAAACCCTCAGCCTCAAAGGAAAAAAAGTTACCCTGAAACAGCGCATGGCGCAAAGCCTCTGTTTTCCCCTGTTTATACACCACAATCACATTCACCAACTTCTAATCCGACATCTCAAAGGAAAGAAAGCTACCCTGAAACAGCGCATGGCGCAAAGCCTCTGTTTTCCCCTGTTTATACACAACAATCACACTTACCAACTTCAAGTCCAATGCATCAAAGAAAAGAAAGTTACCCTGAGACAGCACACGATGCAAACCCTCATTTTTCCACTGGTTCTGCACAACAACCACATTATCTAACTTCGATTCCAACACCTCAAAATAAAGAAAGTTACCCGAATAAACCACAAGGTGGGAAACCTCTGTTCTCCCCGGCTGATAAGCAAAAACCACACCCTCCAACATCACATTCAACACCTGAAATGAAACAAAGTTACCCTGATTATGAAACAGGAGGTTGGAAACCTTCATTTATCCCTTCGTCTCCACAAAAGGAACACTACAGTCCACAAATGGAAGACCATTACCCCGACAAAATCCAGGGCGGTAAGTCTTTCCCATCTCCATATGAGGAACCCCGCTATGGTTCAATCATCCCACCAAAAGAAACCATCAATAGCAGTGAGGCCAAGAAAAGGTATGCTAACTTAAAACCCGTGTCACCAGCACATATGAAATACAATGGAACACTTGATAGCAGAGAGGCTGTGAAAAAGTACAACGGTGCATTTGTTCCTTAGAGAAATGCAGGGATATTACTTGGCTTATTGAAGATGGTTTCTGCTGCAATATAATCAAGCACATCATATCTTTTGTTTTCTACTTCGCGAGTGTGGTGATGTTTTCTTGAGTGTTTGTGTTTGAATAAAAGCATAAAATATGCTTGTTATGTTAAGTAGTAATAGCTAGTCTAGTAGTAGTACAGTTTGCTTATGTACTTGTGATTGCATATGAAATGAGATAACAGTTGTGTTTATTATGTAAATTTGTTCATGGTTTGGCACATGAGTTGTTTGTTTCCAACCCAGCTTAGTGAACTGGATAATTTGGATAAATTTCTCATTCACCGGACAAACTTAACTTCATCTAATATCGAAACGTACCATGCTTTGATCAAATTTATTACTTTAAATCATCCTCTTGATCAAGTTAATATTGATTTCAGATTTACTTTAATCTAATTTCCAGTAGAGTTTGGCCAAAACTTATTTACTTCGAAATAAAATTTTAAAAAGTGAGTGCACAGTCCACCAGCTCCATAGAAATAAAAACCAGGCGGAAAGATCAACAAACCGACAGCAAAAATGAAAAGTAAAACCGAAATAAAATTCCAATGATGAGGCAATTCATGAGCTAATACGAAAAACCAACTATAAGAATTCCATCACAAACAACAAAAGGTATGAACTGGAGTGAACAAAGTCCAAAACACGAAATTTGGAACGTCAATCCTGATTAAAAGAAGATTAAGAGTAAGTCAAGCAACAGATGAGGACTTTTCCTAAAAGCTTCCAGAAACAACCACAAATGGATATGAGAATTATCAATAATTCTATTTTCTCATTCCATTTCTTATGATATTATAATTCTTTGGAATTCATACATTTTTTCCTTTGATTAAGTACGAGTAATCTATTTTTGAAGTTGATTTCATTGATGGTTTTACGATGTTCACTACTTTGTCGAATCTTCTACGTACACGTAAGAACTGTTGGTTTGAATAGGCTATTTTCTTTCTAGTGAAAAGGCTATATAAGGCAAAAAAATAGTTCAAGATTGCTATATTGTTCCCCTTCATCACTAGCCTGGTTCTAATTAAGTTGTCCGATTTAGTCACCATGCCTACTCAAATTGCTCTAATCGATCCAAATGTCGATTCTCATCTATACTTAGGCATTATCAATGGCGGACTCAGGATTTGTACAACCAGGTTCAGCTAGAGATTGCGGTAGTCAATTATATAAGTGCACCAATAAACCTCATTTGTGCAATACTCTTTTTTTTTTTTTCATCACATGACTTCAAAATGAAGTCATTTTTATAAAAAAACGAAGTTGGGGAAATTTTTTTTTTTTTAAAAAAAAATCGTATTTACTTTAAATGTTTAAAATTTATCTATATAAATTAACACATTTTATTTCAGAAAATTTAGCAATTTTAAACAGAAAGTATTTAACCAACTTAAAAATCATATTATAACTCTAAAAAATATAACGATGCAAACAAAAGACATGGCAAAAAAGAGTTTTAAACTAAACTAATTAATCTTAAATGATTAAAGAAAAAGATATTGTACGCCAAACTAAAATTTTGAGTATAACACAAATTAACAAATTTCAATATAAACTAAACTAAATTAAATTAAGAGATTACAGGTAATTTCAATAAAGCACTCTCATTCTTTTAGCAAAACTTATGAAAAAGAGAACCAAAATTCACTTTGTAGAAGCTTTAAAAAATTTTGAACAAAAATGAAGTTTAATAAGAATAGCAAGGAATCATAAAAAGAAGTAGAAAAACAAAGACAAGAAAAGGAACAAGAAGGCAACAATAAGCAAAATAATAACCTCAAATGATTATAACAAAAGTGATGAAGTGGAAAATGAATTCAAATATGTGTCCAAAATACACGTTTAGCAAAAGGGCTTCAAATATGTATTCAAAATACACGTTTAGCAAAAGGGGCAAAGTTAACCCCACGCTAAAAAACATGGGCTCGTAAATAATAATAAAAATCTAGAATTAAAGCTCCAAATAGTAGAATATAAAGCTTTATTTTATTGGGATGACAAAATAGTAATATTAACCATTCTTGGTTTAAAAAAAAAGAAGAAGAGAAAAATGTACAATAAAACAAAAACAAATGTTAAAGTATAATCCAATAAATGAAAGTTAAACCATGACCATTAAAATATTGTTTGATACATTATTAGAAATTATCAATACATAGAGTTTTGCTGAATTGTTTAGTACTCCTTGTATTTCAAAAAAAAAAAAATTGACAATATATGTCAACCATATATTCAATTTTACTCCTATTCAGACATTGATTCATTTATGATCTTTTAAAAAGATTGAAAGTCAGATGCGACGTGGTTTGACGATGTTCCCTACTTTGTTGAACCTTCTACATACGAAAGAAAAACAGTAGTTCTGAAAAGGCTATATATTGCTACTATAAAGTTTCAACATTGCGCTCATAAACATCCTCACTTTTAATTTCCTACTTTTATCACTATAGTCTGCAGGTTCTAATTTAATCACCATGTCCGGTCAAAATGATGAAATTGTCGATCCATATCGGTATTTGGGCATTACCCGCAACACTGACGGCTCTATCACACGTCGACAAGAATTCACCCTTCCATTTGCCACCGCTATTCCTCATCTTTCCTTAGTCTTCACTAAAGATCTCATCATTAACCCCACCAAAAACACATTGGCTCGTATTGTCATCCCTCGTAAAGTACTAAACTCAAACAATATCATTACCACAACCAAACTCCCTCTGATTGTGTATTTTCATGGCGGAGGATTCGTAATGGCAGCTAGTGTAGACACACCCCTCTTACAAACTTTTTATGAAACAGTCGCGGCTGAAATTCCAGCCATACTTGTATCTGTCGATTATCGGTACGCACCCGAAAATCGACTTCCAGCAGCTTATGATGATTGTATCGAATCACTGCATTGGATCAAGAACAACCCTGACGAGTTGCTGAAAAACTATGCTGATTTTTCTAAGTGTTTTCTCATGGGGACAAGTGCAGGTGGTAACATAACTTACCATGTAAGTTTACAAGTCGCTGGAATTAGTGAACACCTTAAGCCTTTAGAAATCAAAGGTTTGATTTTACATCATGCTTTCTTTGGTGGGAATGAAAGGACACAATCGGAATTAAGGTTAGCTTCTAACAAGATATTGTCACTAAATGTGAGTGATATTATGTGGGAGTTAGGTTTGCCTATAGGAAGTGATCGTGATCATCCTTATTGCAATCCAATGGTGGAGATTAAATCAAATAAAAATTTGTTTGATCAAGTGAAAATACAAGGTTGGAAATTTTTGATGATTGCTTGTGATGGTGATACTTTGATTGATAGACAAATTGAACTTTTAAAGATGTTGAAAGAAAAAGGGGTGCAAGTTGTGGACATTTTTAGTAGGGGAGGATTTCATGCCTTTGAATTTTTTGATCATATGAAGTTAAAAGAATTGGCCGTTGTTATAAAGGAGTTCGTGAGAGCTTAAGCAACTCTTGGATCGTATCATTATTTTAGTAATGTTGTGGCAAGTGATATTTTTATCATGAAATAATTAATATCAATTATAAAAATAAGAGCTTACTCATAGAGGTATAGCTCCTCAAACCTCACATATGAGATTATACTGTGTTTATTATTATTATTATTATTACTCGAAGAGATATGGCAGCGTATCAAGAAGAAAAAGAAAAATGATGTTGATATTTTGAATGTTAGAGTTCCAAATAAGTGACAAGTATTGTTTTTACTACTACATTTTGAATAACTGGAAATTTCCTGATTTCAATTAGCTATTTGGATATTCCTATTATTTGCTAGATTGTTTGGCATTTAATCTGTTGTCCTTAGACTACTTATTAACTCGGCAATTGTACTTGATACAATCAAACGTAACGAAGAAAGAAAAGAATAAGGAGACCACAGTCCAAAGCAAACTGTGAACAACTCAGAATCAAGCAATTAAAGCGTACAAGAAGGTGATGGTATTTTAAGTCCCGATTATTGAATACAAAATTAAGCAAATACTAATCTACATCTTTTCAAACACTTTTATATTTTTAGATATTGTCACGCACTTCTTTATAGTATTAGAACAGATAGAGATTTAAATTCAAGTTGCATTATTACCCATTATCAGAAAAGAATTTTCAAATACTTGGCTCATAAAAAGATTTAAATCCGCACCTGACGAAAAATATTAATGACATAATTAAGTATAAATGCATGTACGAGTTAGCTTGCCTATCAATCAACTTTGCTAAGACAGAAATAACTTATTTCTCCCCCTCTCACACTTTATAGATTCATCTAACTAGCTTCACACAACACCATATAATACAGGAAGATAGCTGGTCTATAAAACTTCATTAAAATAACTGAAACTTCTTTATGAAATAAAATAAATACCGCAGTCTCTGTTGACTTTTTTGGCTATAATTGAATCCCACATCGGTGGGTTTTGTTTTGGGAAGGAGGTTTGGAGATTATAAATTAACTCCACCTCCTTCAATGTTAGTATCCCAACAAACTCTCTTCTCCCACATTAATAAAAAGCGGGCTGTTTGAGCGGTGCTCGGAGACTAGGCTAAATTGGCCGAACTCCGTTAACAAATTTTCGGGTGTGTTCTTTCTTTGTCTCTTTTATTATTCCGCTTTATTTCTTTTCTGTTGTAGTATAATATTCAATATTATTTGTCGGGTATTTGTATTAGTGTTCTGTCTAGTTCATTTGTTTTTGAACTAGTTCATTTCACTAGTTGTGTTGTCGTAGTGGGAAAATTACCCGATTTTCCCAACAATTGGTATCAGAGCCAAGGTACTATCAAAGTATGCTCTGTGGTTGCAGCATAGTCTGATCTTCCACATCAGAAAAGATTTATCTTGGTAACTGAACTGAAGGTTCACCTTTGGGTTGTTTGAAATTTGTTGTAATATTGAATATTATATATTGAGTCTGTCATGGCAAATAAAGATCAAGAA
>MCJB01027082.1:112010-181535 GCA_002018475.1 Nicotiana obtusifolia | reverse complement strand
TATAAAAGAGAGAGAGAAATCTATGTATATATATATAATTATGGAGCCTTGAAGAAAATTAGAGAGGTATTTAAGGTGGTTCTATATTGGAAACTAGATGCCAATGTGGCTATGGGGTTTGAAAAGAAACAAAGTGCAAAAAGAATAGAAAAATGTGATTACTGTTCAAGGAGGGTGTAGTCACTTGTATCTAAATGCTTATCCGACCCTTCCTTAAACCTACATTACAAGCCTAAAAAGTCCTTATGGGATCTCCAACCGAGCGTTCTTAGAATTAAGCGACGAATTAAAATAAGGGCAAGCCTATGGTATGGTATGTTGTAATACTTGAAACTCTTTTCTGAGAGTGAGTGTATTTGTGAATTCGTCCCTTTTTGTTTTCATTGTAAATATTATGATTTTGGGCATACTGTTATGTTGTGTTGGTGGCTTTAACATGCAAGAAGTGTGCCGATTTCATGAGCCGATCCACAATCACCCAAATTGAATCAAACTTACGAGGCGTGCGAGGTAGACCTACTACAAAGTCCATATTAATCATTTCCCACTTTCACATGGGAATCTCTATATTCTATGCCAAACCACGAGGCTTGTGGTGCTCGGCCTTCACTTGCTGACAATTTGGGTATCTAGCCACAAAGTCCGCTACATCCCTCTTGATGTCATTCCACCAGTAACTTCCTTGAGATCATGGTACATTTTTGTAGAGCCTAGGTGCACGGAATATTTGAAACTATGAGCCTCGATCATGATTCTCTCTCGGAGACCATCCACATTTGGAGCACAAATCACCCTTGGTACCTCAGTGTACCATCGTTCATGCCAAGAGAAAAAGCCACGACCTTGTGTTTATGAATCCCCTCCTTCAATTGCACCAATAATTAATCATCATATGTTTGTCCTTGACTTCCACTATGAGTGATGATTCTGCCCTATTTTGCACAACCACCCTTCCTTCGCTACAGTTCGTAAGCTGAACTCCCAAACTAGCAAACCGATGAACTTCCTTTGGTATGCCTCCAAATGAGCCAAACAACCCATGGATTTCTGGCTAAGAGCATCCGCCACAACATTAACTTTTCCCAAAGATAGAGAATGTCGATGTCGTAGTCCTTGAGTAACTCCAGGTATCTCTTTTGCCTTAGATTCAACTCCTTCCGATTGAAGATATATTGAAGACTCTTATGGTCCGTGAATATGTCCACATGGACCCCATACAAATAATGACACCAAATCTTCAACGCAAATATCACCGCTGCAAGCTCTAAGTCATGTGTTGGATAATTCTTCTCATGGTTCTTGAGTTGCCTGGAAGTATAAGTGATCACCTTTCCATGTTACATTAATACACACCCAAGTCCAATCCTTGAAGCATCATAATATTCAACAAACCCATATGTACCCTCCGGTAAGGTCAACACCGGTGTCGTGGTCAACCTTGACTTCAACTCTTGAAAGCTCATTTCACAAGCATCTGACCATTGGAATTTAGCTGCCTTCTATGTCAATTTAGTCAATGGAGAGGCAATAGAAGAAAATCCCTCTACAAATCTTCTATAATACCCAGCTAAGCCAAAGAAACTACGAATCTCTATCAAAGTTGTAGGTCTAGGAAAATTCGTCATAGCTGCAATATTCTGAGGATCAACCTTGATTCCCTCACTAGAGACAACATGACCCAAGAAAGTGACCGGCTCAAGCCAAAATCCACATTTCAAAAACTTTGCATACAAATTGTGCTGATTGAGAGTCTGCAAAACTGGCCTAAGATGATCGGCGTGGTCCTCTTGACCCCGTGAACACACAAGAATGTCACAATGAACACTATAACAAAAGAGTCGAGGAAGGGCTTGAAGACTCGATTCATAAGATCCATGAAAGCTGTCTGGGCATTCGCTAGCCCAAACGACATCACCAAGAATTCAAAGTGCCCATCCCTGGTCCTGAAAGCTGTTTTCAAAATATTTTGCTCCCTGATTTTCAATTGGTGATATATTGGTCTTAAATCCATCTTGGAGAAGTACTTGGTGTCTTGCAACTAATCAAATAAGTCATCTATTCCTGGCAACAGGTACTTATTCTTGATTGTGACCTTGTTAAGTTGTTGATAGTCAATACATCCTCAATGACCCATCCTTCTTCCTTACAAAGAGAACCGGTGCGCCCCAAGGCGACACACTCAGTCGGATGAAGCCTTTCTCTAGAAAATCCTTCAACCGCTCCTTTAGTTCCTTTAATTTTGCCGAAGCCATTTTGTAGGGTGGAATTTAGAAATCCGTTGATTTCTCATAACCTGCCTGTACACCATCAAGAGAGATACAATAAAAGGTGACCCCTAGGGGAATGGATCCTTATCCACACACTGCACAGACAACTCATGTGCCAATAATAGCAATTGCACGGACCAGTCACATGCCATAATCATAATACGCGCGGACAACTCACGTGCCAAAATAACTCATCCCGAATGGACCACTCATGTGCTACCAATCTAATCTGTTACACAAAAGTCATATACAACAATACATGTATAAGAATAACATATATCAAATCACATACTCATGGACTGAAGAAGATAGCATGCTAAGATGTATGCATGTGTGAGTATACATCTACACTTCAAATCAGGCAGATACGCTATACAACAACAAATATCATGCTCAACAGGAAATCAACACCTACATAGATTCACGGAGCTCATGTAGTCATACAAACATTTAAAGAATGATAGCACGAAGCACAATATCAAAATAAAGGCATAGTACCGCCTAAACACTACCCCAGTCATGAATCATATGTAGCACCTGTATATGCGATTGTCACCTCATATATACATCGCTTCTCACACATTTCAATTAAACAAACAAGGCCATATCCTAAGAGATATTCCCTCAACAAGATTAGGAAAGATACTTACCTCAAATAAGCCAAATCAATACTCTAAAATGCCTTTCCGCACAAACCGACATCCGAAAGACTCGAATCTTGAGAAAAACAACTTAATAAAATCAAATAATGCCATAGGGATCAAACCCTAATGATAAAGGTCAGATCTTAAAACAAATATGCAAAGTCAACAAAAGATTCAACCCCAAGCTCGCACCTCGAAATCCAACAAAACTTAGAAATTCCAAAAATCAATTCAAATACGAGTCCAACCATACAAGTTTCATCCAAATCCAACTCCGAATTGATTTCAAATCTAAAATTTTCACTTTAGCAATGTTTTGCCAAAAACTCCAAATTTTTCTCTCTTAGATTCACCTATCAAATGCCAAAATCAAACATAGAATAATGAATAATGGTCTAATACTAGTAAAAAATACTTACCCAATTCAAGTGGATGAAAATCGCCTCAATCCGAGCTCCTAATCTCAAAATGTGATAAATTGAACTCAAACCGTGAAGTTCCCTCTAAGTATCAGTTGCAGGTCTCGCATTGGCTACCGAAGGCTCGCAAGTACGACCAATGACTCTCGTTTGCGAAACTTGCCTGCCTAGCCAAAGTCACAATTATGACCCTATCCTTCGCAACTGCAAAGGTCCCAATTCAGCAGCCTACCAGCAAAATCCATCATTATTTTTTGCAAATGTGAAGCCTTCCTCCCCAGACCACTATCGCAAGTGTGACACTAAACTCCAAAATGCGAACCACCAATGTTCGAAGATGCGGCCCCCATCTTGCAAATGCGAAGAACACCCATCTTGCCCAAATTCGCAAATGCAAAAGAAACCTCGAAAATGCGATAGTCGCATTTGCGACCCATACCTCGCAAATGCAAGAATAGAAGAACCAGCAATCTTAGCTAAGTCAAAATAATCTGAAGCCAATCCGAAACTCACCCGAGCCCCTCGGGACCCCGTGCATATATACCAAAAGTCCTAAAAAATAACATGGACCTACTCGAGGCCTCAATCCCATAAAATAACATAAAAATCACAAATCACGCATCAATTAAAGCTTAACAAACTATTTTAAAATTTCAAATTCCGAACTTACGCAGAATGTCTAAACAACTCGGAATTACCCCAAATTTTGCACGCAAGTCATAAATCACCGTACGAACTTATTCCAAGGCTCAGAATCCCAAATAGACATCAATAACCACAAAGTCAATTATAATTCAAACCTTCAACGCTCATATCTTCAAATTTCCAACTCTTGGAAATTAGCCTCAAAATCCTCTAGGAACACCGGAACTCAAATCCTGGCATACGTCATAGTCCAAAATCACCATACGGGCCTAATGTTCCATCAAAATTCCGATCCAAGGTCAAATATAAAAAAGTCAAACTCGGTCAACACTTCCAACTTAAGATTTCAAGCTAGGAACTAAGTATTCCAAATAACTCCAAAAGCTTTCCGGAACAAAACCAACCATTCCCGCAAGTCTCAAAACAACAAAATATTATAGAAGACACAATAAATGGGGGAATGGGTCTCAAATACACAAGACGGCTGGTCGGGTCGTTACATTCTCCCCCTCTTAAACTTATGTTTATCCTCGAACGTGCCAAGAGTCCTTCCAAAGTAATCAAATCATTGTATAAGCTCATCATACACATACTCATGGGTGATCCCACGTCACCACAAACCATATAATCCCATTAACATAATCTCGAGTGAAGATCCTTTCTTCAACTTTAGCTTGTAAACCTTAGAACAAATCTCTGACATCTAGAATTCTTTGTAAGATATGATTCTCACATATATACACTGTAGAAGTCTGCTCAAGCTGCATCAAGCCATAATTATAATCCCAAGATGTAACCGCACGAAATTTCACGTAAATCATGCTCTCATAGTAATATCTTCAGACCATAGCAGCTGCCCATAACCAAACCCGGTACTAGTAATACATCCCATATCAAAGAGAACCTCATTCCGAACCTTTGAAACACTGCCAATGATAAAATCAACGGGTAGAAACTCATTAACACCCACCAACTCAACAAGTCGTGGCGCTATCTTCCCCGACAAGAACCATCGTCAAATCATAAGCTGACTAATGACATCTTGTCCAAGCGTACTCATCCAAGTCTGATTGCACAAATTCCGAGTCCCATGTCCCCATCTCACCCAGTACAAGCTACTGAACCAACAGTCACACCAAATGCCACCTAAAACCCCATGCAACACAATTTGTGACCAAACAAGAAACATCATGAATGTGATCAGTAATGGAAGAAGAACCAAATCGAAGAACTGTCCAGCAACTTTAATAGATACAACCTCAAAGCACCATGCAGAGACCCCTCCCACAAGGGAGAAATGAACATGCTGAGTAGCACTAGGTATCATAACAAAACATAATCCTGTCACAGCATGCAACCCAACCCACATCATACTGTTGCGGCACACAACCCGATCCAACATAATAATCCTAATGGAAATACCCATTGGGCTGAAATTCTCATACTCACCAAACACATGTGCATCAACAGCAAGCACGCACAATGCATAAACATAACTACGGGGAGACGGATAGCATAATGAGCTACAAGAAAGGCAAGCACATCTATGGTGCAATAAACAATCCAATATCTGAGGAGCCATCTCGCTCAATGTATAAATGTAAGGTCGAAATAGGACCATCACAAATGTGTGAATAATCAATTAACCTCCCAACCTATCATTACATAAGGGGGTAACATATGAAACATATCGGGGCAAGAATAGCATCCATCCCAGCTGATAACACATTCAACGCAATTGCTATACAGAAGTAAACAAACCCGTTCCGAGGTAAAATATACATTCTCATTAGGCATACCAATAGCCCCCAAATCAAATTTCAATCATCCCAAAATAGGTAAATAACCTTCCAAAATCAACAATAACCTATTCATAACACATACAATCAGTAATCTAAACCTTAACACACCTTCACGGTCCGTCACCAAGGAATAATTTGCCTCGGATAATATCCAATCAAAACTAAGAACCCACAATGTGATATTCCACAATGCACACCTTTCTAGGACAAGATCAGATAGTTCTAGCATCCACTAACATCCAAAATTTCCATGTTGTCTAGAACCCATAACCTTGTTTTCAAAACTAAACCGTAATCTTGTCCATTAAATCCCAATCTCGCTCGGTTCACCGCATCTATCATGCCAAAAAATTGAAAACAAAAGAATTTTATCATCTACTCTACAACACAGGTAGGATATACAGTCTCTCAACCAGGGACATCTAATTTAACTGAATCCAGGAGAACATCATAACAAGAAACCAATCTTTAATACCCGTAAATTACATCACCCTTGATCCGTCGCCAAAACCATCATGAACTATTCGACACCCAATAGCACATAACCGAGCCATCAAAACGGAATCCCTCTAAGTAAACTAAGTCACACAGACTACCAAACCCAAAGGTACTACCCCAATACACTGGAAAAACTCTAACATACCAAAGGAACCAATTGTTTTTGCCACTATGCTAATCCAAATCGCTACTACGCAAACCCGACATCTCGCAACTCCTCCAAATCTACCCTCAAGGTATCACTCCTCTTTCCCAATACCTTATGAACCTCAATCGGAATTCTCCCAAGCGACTCCAATGCTAAACCACATCGCCTGAAGACCCATAAGCCACTTTAACCCCTCTCATGCACCCAATAATACTGTAACCCAAAATGCCAGCTCTTAGTCGGCCTTCTATGAATATGAATTTATTTCTCTCATCTATCAAATACCAAAATGTAGAATCAATAATGATATAGAAATATAGTAAGGCTCAGCATCATCCGATACAAATCTCAGGGCTTAGCCACACACCTCTGGAAATCCTTAAATGCCACATACGAATCTTGAACCCATTAGAACCTCCTCGAAAGTCACTCACCTTGCTCTAATATATAAGACACAGCCAATATGCGCTAAATGAGGCGCGCTCCACCAGCACATAAATAACCAAAAGAAGCAACCAAGTGATTATATCCACAACGAAAAGCAAACCTAAGTAGATCTATGTCCTTCATATATCAATAAATCATAGTAGATCATGTACTCAGTGAATCATCGATCAAATCCTCCTCAAGGTCACCCTTTTCAAATCATAGACAAACCACAAGCATCACCAGGTCTAGGAACTGCAACAGCACATGCCCATAAGATCTGATTGTCAAGGGTAGACTCCCCCACTTGGCTCGAGGCCATAAAACACATCACCTGATAACTCACGTTGCTCTTCCTTCCTAACTTCCATACCCTCACATTGTTATTCGCCTGAATTCTTCATAAGGTCATGTAGCACTAGTCATAAAACACCCCAAATCATTTACCAAACACATACTCATCCTCATGATAGTCAAGCAAACTTCTTGAAGCGATTCAAACTCTAATCGCAAAACATACATCCCACTGGATGGAAGTAAAGCTCTTCGTAGAACATCATAAGAATCACAACCTCACACCTTCTTGCAAGAGATAACCCACCTATTTAGACTCAATTTGACATCTCTATGACCCTACCACGATCGCAACCACTACGCAATCAATTAATCTTCCCTGAGCCTACGCTCGTCAACAAGATATAATAATTTACTTCATTCCTCAATTGAACAAATGAAAAATCCACCAACTCATCTATATTGTAATATACTTCAAGAACAGAAATCAAGAATCCATAACCCTTTGCATGACAAGCAAATCCTTCCCGTGATATTCAACCATACAAACGTAGTCTCTAGTCACATAATACTCATCACATAGCTATCTAGTCACTCACCAAGCAATCAGTCCCACCAATAGAGACGCCATCTGACGTACGAGTCCCAACATCACATACTCAAAAGGCTGAATTTGCCAATCTATGTTGCTGTCTAATCCTAGCCTCGAGTCTCCCAGACTGGCCTACCTCCACAACATAGAACACGCCTCGCACTTTATCCACGACTTTGCAAGTTGTCGATGCATAGTTAATACCGAGTACTCAATATCGCATATGGATCTAAGAGAAGGAAATAGAATATATAAGACTCAAGCTAGCATAAAGTCACACGATTAGGAAAGAAAGATGGAAGTTTCCTAAATGCCCTATAGCCTCTAAAAGATAAGTATGGAAGTCATCATACCAATTCGCAAGACTCTACTAGACACTTGCTCATGACTCGTAGAAACTATGAACCTAGAGCTCTAATACCAACTTGTCATGACCCAAATTCAACCTAATTGTGATGGCACCTAGACAAACCCCCTAGCTAAGAAAAAAATAATTAACACAATTCCAATAAAGATCATAAATAATTAATTAATAAAACAGCTCGATTTCTATCCCAAGGTTTGGTAATACAAGTTATGAGCCACTAAGATTTAGATTTATGAAGTGGGTAAGAAAATAGATACAACATTTGTTTGGAATATACATGAATAGAGTACAAATCCAAAGCTACCAAGGACAAGTGGTAGCTATACCCAGAAAAATAGGTACATCTTCAATGACAGCCTCCATCATCCACAACAGCTCAGCTCTAACATTTGCACGCAAGGTGTAGTAGTGTAGTATGAGTAGAACCATCCCCATGTACTTAGTAAGTATCCTGACTAACCTCGGTGAAGTAGTGACAAGGTCTCAGGTCAAGGATATTCACTCTCTCTCTCTCTCTTTGTCTCTCTCTCTCTCTCTCTTTATATATATATATATATATATATATATATATATATATAATTTTTTATTTTTTTATTTTTTTTGTATACCCAGCAGCAACAACGAAGTCTAAGCAAGAAATGCAGGTACCACTCAGTGCACATAGAGAAGATGTGTGCAAGTCTCTTATAGTTCAACATGTAAAGAAGGCATGCTTCTGATATCAAATAACACATCCACAATTGCATATAGAGAAGATATGCCCAACTACAATTCTAGTTCATCAACTCAACATATGGAGAAGAAATGCGTCCAACATCATAAATCATCAAGCTTGCATAGAGAAGATATGCGTAAAGGATCAAACAATCCTTCCACAGTTGCATATAGAGAGGATATCCATGAAGTACCAGATAATCCTTTGGCATTTTCATATAGAGAAGATATGCGTGAAATATCAATTAATCCTTCAACAAGTGCATATAGAGAAGATATGCATGATTACTCAATTTAATTCTTCAATAATTGCATATAGAGAAGATATGCATGATTAAAAAAGTCAAGTCACACGGATTCACATATAGAGAAGATATGCACTATGTCTCATCTCATAATGTAAGGTAGCATATAGAGAAGATATGCATAAAGGCATGTATACATTCCGGAGCTAGAATATAAAGAAGATATGCAGTAAAATCATGTATACATCCAAGGAGTTTTCAAATAGAGAAGATATGCAAAGTCCAACCAAGGATCATTTTTACATAACCACGACAACTTGAAACTTGTCTGTTTCTCACAACCTGCATGTACATCGTCAAGAGAGAAACATGAGAAGGTGACCCTAGGGGGATTGATCCTTATTCACTTGCTGCACGGACAACTCACGTGCTACACGGACAACACACGAGCCAATAATAACTCATCCTGAACCGACCCCTCACGTGCTGCCAATCCAGTTTATCACACATAAGGCATATACAAAAATACATTTATATGAATAATGGATATTGAATCACATACTCATGGACTACAGAAAATAGCATGCAAAGGTGTATGCATGTGCGAGTGTACAAGTATAGCTCAAATGTGGCGGATACGTCATACAATAGTAAATATCATGCTCAATTGGAAGTCAACACCTCCACATAACCTCTAGTATGATTCACGGAGCTCACGTAGTCATACAAATATTTAAAGCATGATAGCACGAAGCACAATATCTAAATTAGGTCATAGTATCGCCTAAACACTACCCCGGTCATGAATCATACACAACACTCGTATATACGCTCGTCACCTTGTATACACATCACTTCTCACACATTTGAAATAAACAAACAAGGTCATATCCTAAGGGTTATTCCTTAAATATGATTAAGCAAGATATTTACCTCAAACAAGCCAAATCAATAATTTAAACGCCTTCCCTCGCGAAACGACCTCAGAACGGCTCGAATATAGCAATAAACAACTCAATAACATCAAATAATGCCATAGGAAAACCCAAATGATAAAGGTCGAATCTTTAAACAAATATGCAAAGTCGACCAATAATTCAACCCCAGGATTGCACCCCGAAATCTAATAAAACTCATAAACTCTGACAACACATTCGAATACGAGTCCAACCATATAAGTTTCATCCAAATCCGACTCTAAATCAATGTCAAATCTCAATTTTTTCACTATAGAAAGTTTTTCCCAAAAGCCCCAAAATTTTCTCTCTTCGATTCACCAACCAAATGCCAAAACCAAAGATAGAATAATTAATAATTGTCAAATCCGAGTAAAAAACACTTACATAATCTAAGTGGGTGAAAATCGCCTCAAGAATCGCCTCAATCCAAGATCCCAATCTCAAAATGTGATAGGATGAACTCAAACATCAAAATAGACTCTAAGTATCAGCCGCAGTTCTCGCATTTGCGACTGAAGACTTGTAATTTTGATCCTCGCAAATGTGACCAACGACTCGCATTTGCAAACCTAGCCTGCTAAGCTAAGGTTGCAATTGCGGCACTATCCTTCAAAATTACAAATGTCCCAACTCAGCTGCCTACTCGCAAAATCGATCAAATTCTTCGCAAATGTCAAAGCCTTCTTCCACTGACCATTGTCAAAAGTGCGACACTAATATTGAAAATGCGGACCACCAATGTTCGCAAGTGTAGTCTCCATCTCACAAATACAAAGAATGCCCATCTCGCTCAGATTAGCAAATGCAAAAGAGACCTCGCAAATGTAATATCGTATTTGTGAACTATACCTGCCAAATGCGAGAACAGAAGAACCATCAATCTCAGCGAAGCTAAAACCATCTGAAACCTATTTGGAACTCACAGGAATCCCTTGTCACCCCGTCCAAACATACCAACAAGTCCCAAAATATAACACGGACCTACTCGAGGCCTCAAACCCATAAAATAACATCAAAACCATGACTCGCACCTCAATTCAAGCTTAATGAACTATGTCAAGTTTCCAAATTCCAAACTTACACTGAACACGTCTAAACAACTCGAAAGACCGCAAATTTTGCACACAAGTCATAAATTACCATACAAACCTATTCCAAGGCTCGGAATCCTAACGAACATCAATTACCACAAAGTCAACTATGGGTCAAACCTATTAACTCCCCAAACGTTCAAATTTTCATCTTTTGGCAACTAGCCTCAAAATCCTCTAGGAACACCTCTGGGCATACGCCTAAGTCCAAAATCACCATCTAGACCTAGTAGAACAGTCAAAACTCCGATCTAAGGTCAAATACACAAAAGTCAAACTTAGTCAACACTACCAACTTATGCTTCTAAGCTAGGAACTAAGTGTCCCAAATCACTCTGAATCTTCCCAGAACCAAACCAATCATTCCTGCAAATCCTGAAACAACAAAAAAGATAAGGGATCCAAACACTTCACTAGTAAAATTCTTTCTCAAGAACATGAATCTTACCCCCAATCCATCTTGGATTATTGAATCAAGGTTTTCTTTTAAAAAGTTCAAGTACTGAATTCTTAGGGAAACAGCAACCAAGATAAGAATCTTCTTCTTCGACATGTATTTGAGCATATCTAGGTCTTGGTTAAGTTGTTGAAGTAAGAACTTGCGAATAGCTTGCTGTATTTGCTGAATTGCTTATATTTTGTCTTAAGTCTAGACGTAAGACTTTAGTATGTTGTATTTGCTATTGCTTTGTACCTTGAAATAAAGAAGGGTTTAAAATGTAGTTGTACTAGTTGTCACTTGATCTTGTCGCTCGACGTATCCTTTGTGTTGGTTGAAGAACCAAATGCGTAGTCGCTGGTTGTTGTGATTTTCTTGTTTTTGGGAACCTGAGGATTGTAAAAGAAACAGGGAGATGCTGGCCATTTTGTTATAGAATAGGCTTGTCGGATTTTAGTTTTGGGTCTTGGAAGAGGTCTATTTTGGTATTTGGAACTTGTATGCAAAATTTGGTGTCATTCTGAGTTGGTTTGATAGGAATTGGATGCTTGGTTGTGATTCTTGAGTTCATTGTAGAATTCATGTGTTTTGATGTTTGATTCGTGGTTCAAGATGTTATTTAAATGATTTGATCACGCGAGCAAGTTTATATGTTATTTTTCGACTTGTGTGGATATTTGGTGTGGGGCCCCGAGGGCTCGGCTGAGTTTCGTACATGTTTCAAATGGATTCAGACTAGTTTCAAAAAGAAACTAGTGTGTTGGTGCTATAGTTAACACAAATGCGAGCACCAGTTCGGATATGCGATCATCGCATTTGCGAAGGGGGCAGTGGGTAGAAGGCTTCGCATTTGCGAACCCAACATGGAAATTGTGAAGGGGACTGGCTGGAAGCTAATCGCTTTTGTGACCAAACGGCCGCGTTTGCGAGAGGACTGACTTCGCAAATGCAAAGTCAGGGTCGCATTTGCGACATTCCCTGGGGTCTGTCAAGCATCGCATTTGCGATGTGTCTATCTCATTTGAGTATTCGCATTTGTGAGACCTGCAGCTGAATATAATAATGGTATTTCGGTACTTGGCATTATTTATCACACATTAGAATCGTAGACACGGTAGGAGGCGATTTTCACATACAACTATTGTGTAAGTGATTTTGATAGAAATTAAATTATATTACATGATTATTTATGAGATTTAACTTTCTAATCCATGAAATTTGAAGAGAATTTTTGGGAAATTTTAACTATGCTTTGAAAAATGAAAATTTGAGATTTGAGAGTCGAATTGGACTCGGATTTGGAAAGAAAACACATATATGGACTCAAGGGGTTATGGGTAGTCAAGATCTACCCACGGACTCGAGTTTTGATCGGGCGGGCCCGGGGTTGGCTTTTGGGGGATTGTGTAAAGATCTTAACTTTAATTATTGAAATTTGTTTCTCTTGCATTGTTTGATGATATCTAGTCATTTTGGTTATATTTGAGCCATACGGAGGCAAATTTTAAAGGAAAAATTATTTTTGAGTGTTGATTTGTCCTAATTGAGGTAAGCTCCTTACAAAATTTTGTGTGGGGGAAACTACCCTATAGGATTTGGCCTAATTACATTATTTGAGTTATGTGAAAGACGGGTACATGAGGTGACGAGTGTGTGCAGGGGCTTATTTGTGGCAATTGACCAATTTACTCTCTTAGGTTATTTATATGCAATGAGTTGAAGTTATTGTTACATTGAATATCTTACATTATTGAGTTATTCTTCTGTTTCATTGTTTTATTGTTGAAATTCTTATCCACATAGTTCATTGAGCCGTGGCCTATGTATCATTGTGATATTGGTATTAGTGTTTTAGCAATATTGTGGCATATGGGCACGTGTGGTGCGAGATGATTATTGTTTTGTGATGAGATTCGCATGCTGCGGCATAAGGTTGGTGTTATTGATGCGCATGCGGTGAGATAATTAGGATTTATGCGCGTGTTGCTAGTAAGGGAATTTAGTACATTCGAAGCACACGTGGCTAGATAAGGGGGCTAAAGCGCGTGAAGCTATTTCTGAAAAAATATTTATAAAATAAATGTAAGGCTCAAGCGGCGTTATAAGGATGATTTGTGATTTGTGATTATCAGGTGTGGTACCTCAGGGTAATTCTTATTGTAAACCTTGTGTTAGAACGACTTGAGTATTTGCATTGTCATTTGCTTTCCTTAATTGATTTCACTTGTATTTTAACTGTGTTCTGATCAATTTGCTGCTTTGTCACATGTTTACTCCTTGTTGCCATTTGTTGCTTTTACTTTTCATTGTTAGCTTTATATTAACATTCTTTCCATTGTTAGCTTTATAGTAATATTCTTTCCATCGTTAGCGGTATATTGATATTCTTTCCACTGTTAGCTTTATATTAATACTTTGCCCATGTTTTGTGTCTAGTGAGTGTCTCGACTTGTACCTTGTCACTACTCCACCGAGGTTAGTATTTCTACTTATTGGGTACCATTTTGATGTACTCATACTATGCTTCTGCATATTTTTGTGCAGATCTAGGTACCTCGGAGTGTGTCGGGAGTTAGATAGTTGTTTGTGTTGCTAAGGAGACTTCAAGGTATACTTATCATTCTGCTCGCAAACCTCGGAGTCACCTTCTGTTATCCTTCATTAATACTGTCATTTGAATTTCAGAGCAGTGTTATATTTAGAGATTTGTGGTGTATTTCAGTAGCACTTATGACTCCGTACTATCGATTTTGGGGATGTATAACTATTGATCCATTTTAGTCTTATTATGCCATTTATCTGTTTAATTTAATAGCTAGTTGTTTATTTCTGTTAAATCTCATCTTGTCTTAAGCTTACCTATTCTATGGTATTTTGGGGTCGTGACAAGTTGGTATCAGAGTTCTAGGTTCATAGGTGCTAGGAGTCATAAGCAAGTTTAGTAGAGTCATACGAATCAGTACGAAGATGTCTGTACTTATTTTCGAGAGGCTACAGAACTATTAAGAAATTCCACTTCTTTCATTCCTTATTGTGAGAATGTTTTGATTTCGGAATCTGAGCTTTTATCTTTCTATTATCTCACAGATGGTAAGGACACACACTACGTATCAGCATAGCAGACACCTACGACCCTTGCTAGAGCCGCGAGAAGCCGGGGCTTACGTAGAGGCCGAGGAAGAGCACGTGCCAAAGCTAGAGCCCCTGCCAGAGTAACGACCGAGGAGCTACTAGTAGCTCTAATTGTGGGGCAGGCACCCAAGGCGCTTGTTGCTACCCCTGCACTGCAGAAGACTTTGGCACATTTCCTGAGCATGTTGGGTACTTTGGCTCAGGCCAGATTGATCCCAGTTGCACTAGCTACTTCTCAAGCTGGGGGAGGAGCTCAGACTCCCACCACCCCTACTCTAGAGCAGCGTGTCCATGTTGATCATGTTCTAAGCGTTATACCAGTACAGCTTGTTGTCACGGTTCAGCCTGAGGTTAGGCCAATGGCATCAAAGATGGAGCAGAGGAGTCTTGAAAGGTTCAAGAAGTATGATCCTCCTACTTTCAAAGGCACAGTTTTTGAGGATTCATAGGGTTTTCTAGACCAGTGTCACCGTATTCTCTGCACCATGGGCATCATGGACGTGAGCGGGATCGCCTTTACAACATTTCAACTGATGGGGTCAGAATATAGATGATGGAAGGCTTATTAGGGGGGTAGCGCTGATGTAGTGCCACTTACATGGGCTCAGTTTTCTAATATATTTTTAAGGGAATTTGTCCCATATACCCGCCCGGATGCGTGGCGCACAGAGTTCGAGCTATCCCGTCATGCACCTGCTTTGGTTTTTACAGTCAAAGAGCGAGTCCGCAAATTTATTAAGGGGCTCAGTTATGGTCTTAGATTTAGTGTGGATGAGAGTAGACTGATACTCCATTTTAGCATGTTATGGAGATCGCTCGGAGGTTTGAGCGTATATGTGGCCAGGAAGGGGAGGAAGAGACCTCGAGATTTTGGAGGATTTAGTGGTTCACACGCTATAGTTTCAACTCATCATGGCAGAGGTTATGTCAGTTGACCAGTTCATTTGGCGCTTCGGGCTACTCGCAGTTCTCCAGCTAATCAGAGCGCCCATTTTGCATAGCCACTTACTAGCTTACCTCCTACACGGGGTGCTTTAAGGGTCATTCTAGCCGATTCGGTCAGGCTCGGTTCTAACAGCCATGCCTATAGAGATGTGCTTTGAGTGTGGTGATACTAGGCATATGGTGAGGGAATGTCCTAGGCTTTGGGGGGGTCCACCTCTACAGGGTTCACAGGCTATGGTTGCTGCTCCAACTACTACTCCACCTGCATAGCCAGCTAGGGGTGGAGGACACGCAGGTAGAGGTCGTCCTAAAAGGGGACGCCAGGCTCATTGTTATGCTTCTTCGGGTAAGATCAAAGTTGTTGCATCAGATGTCGTCGTTGCAGGTATTGTCTCGGTCTTTCATACGGATGCATCAGTTTTATCTGATTTGGGTTCCACATATTCGTATGTGTCATCTTAATTTGCTTCATATTTAGATATGTCTCGTGATTCTTTGAGTGCCCTTGTTTATGTGTCTACACATGTTAGGGATTCCATTGTTGTAGACTGTGTCTATCGGTCATGTTTGGTCACTATCAGGGGTTATAAGACCGGGGTGGGCCTTTTGTTACTCAATATGGTGGACTTTGATGTCATTTTGGGCATGGACTGGTTGTCACCATATTACGCCATCTTGGATTGTCATGCTAAAGTTGTGACATTGGTATGCCGGGTTTGCCGCTGTTGGAATGGAGAGGTACATTGGATTATGTTCCTAGTAGAGTGGTGTCATTCCTGAAGGCACAACAGAAAGTTGAGAAGGGGTGCTTGGAATATTTAGCCTTTGTGAGGGATGCCAATGCTGATAATCCTACCATTAAGTCAATTTCGGTAGTGAGAGATTTCCTAGATGTGTTTCCAGCATACCTACCGGGCCTGCTGCCCGATAGGGATATCGATTATGGTATTGACTTGGTGTCGAACACTCAGCCCATCTTTATTCCACCATATCACGTGGCACCAGTGGAGTTGAAGGAATTAAAGAAATAGCTTCAGGAGTTTCTTGATATGGGTTTCATCCGACCGAGTGTCTCGCCTTGGGGTTCTCCAGTTCTATTTGTGAAGAAGAAGGATGGCTCTATGGGATGTGTATTGACTATAGGTAGCTGAACAAAGTTAGAGTCAGGAACAAGTACCCACTACCACGCATTGATGATTTATTTGATCAGCTTTAGGGTGCTCGGGTATTCTCGAAGATTGATTTGAGATCAGGGTACCATTAGTTGAAGAATCAGGATTCAGACATTTCGAAGACGGCCTTTAGGACTCGCTATGGTCACTATGAGTTTTTGGTGATATCATTTAGGCTGACCAATGCCCCAGTAGCCTTTATGCACTTGATGAATAGTGTATTCCAACCATATCTTAATTCCTTCTTCATCGTGTTCATTGACGTCATATTGGTGTATTTTCGCAGTCGAGAGGATCATGAGCAGCACTTAAGGATCGTGCTCTGGACCTCGAGGAAGAAGAAGCTATATTCAAAATTCTCCAAGTGTGAGTTTTGGCTTGATTCTGTGGCATTTTTAGTCCATGTGGTGTCTAGTGAGGGGTTTAAGGTTGATCTAAAGAAGGTTGAGGCAGTTTAGAGTTGGCCTAGACTATCTTCTACTACCGAGAGTTCGGAGTTTTCTAGTCTTGTCTGGGTATTGTTGCTGTTTCGTGGAGGGGTTTTCATCCATCGTAGCTCCTTTGACTAGATTGACTCAGAAGGGTGCCCCATTCAGGTTGTCTGACGAGTGTGAGGATAGCTTTTAGAAGCTCAAGAATGCCTTGACCACAACTCCAGTTCTAGTTTTACCTTCAACACCGGGTTCTTATACGGTTTACTGTGATGCTTCGCGGATTGGCATTGGGTGCATATTGATGCAAGAGGGTAGAGTGATTGTTTATGCTTCATGTCAGTTGAAGCCCCATGAGAAGAACTACCCAATACATGATTTAGAGTTGGCAACCATTGTTCACGCGTTGATGATCGGAAGGCACTCTCTCTACTATGTGTTTGGTGAGGTACTCACGAATCACAGGAGTCTACAGCACTGGTTCAAGCAAAAGGATCTAAACTTGAGGCAGCGGAGGTGGTTAAAGCTACTAAAGGACTATGATATCACCGTTCTTTATCATCCTGGGAAGGCCAATGTGGTGGCCAAAGCCTTGAGTAGAAAGGATGAGAGCATGGGTAGTCTTACTTATATTCTAGTTAGGGAGAGGCCGTTAGCTTTGGATGTTCAGGCTTTGACTAACAGGTTTGTGAGGTTGGATATTTCGGAGCCTAGTTGAATTCTTGCTTGCGTGATTTCATAGTCTTCCTTATTTGAGCGAATTGAGGCACGTCAGTCTGATGATCCCCGCTTGTTTATTCTAAAGGACACGGTGTAGCACTGTCATGCTAAGGAAATTCTATTGGCGATGATGGGGTGTTGAGGATGTAGGGTTGAATATGTGTTCAGAATGTGGATGGGTTGCATGAGTTGATTCTTTAGGAGGCCCAAGTTCGCGGAATTCCATTCATCCAAGTGCCGCGAAGATGTACCAAGACTTGAGGAAGCACTACTAGTGGAGAAGAATGAAGAAAGATATAGTAGAGTATGTGTCTCGGTGTTTGAACTATCAGTAGGTTAAGTACGAGCATTAGAGACGGGGTGATTTGCTTCAGAGGCTTGATATTCTAGAGTAGAAGTGGGAGCCCATAGAGTTTGCAGTTTGACTTCCATGGACCTTGAGGAGATTTGATGTAGTGTGGGTTATTGTAGACAAACTGACCAAGTCTGCAAACTTCATTCCAGTCATGATTACCTACTCTTCAGAGCAACTGGCTCGGAATTATCTACGTGAGATTGTTCGCCTTCATGGTGTGCCAATGTCAATTATCTCGGATCGTGGCACATAGTTCAAATCGCATTTTTGGAGAGTCATGCAGCGTGAGTTGTGTACATAGGTCGAGCTGAGTACAATATTTCATTTGCAGACAGACGGGCAGGCTAAGCGCACTATTCTGATATTAAAGGACATGCTACATGCTTGTGTTATTGATTTCGGGGTTTATGGGATCAGTTCCTACCTCTCGCAGAATTGGCTTACAACAATAGGTACAAGTTGAGTATCAAGATGGCTCCTTATGAGACCTTATATGGGAGGTGGTATCGTTCTCTAGTTGGTTGGTTTGAGCCTAGGGAGGCTAGGTTGTTGGGCACTGACTTGATTCGGGATGCCTTGCAGAAGGTGAATTTGATTCAGGATTGGCTTCGTACAGCACAGTCCAGGCACAAGATTTATGCTGATCAGAGGGCTCGTGTTGTGTCATTCATGGTGGGAGAGCAGCTTTTGCTTAGAGTTTTACCCATGAAGGGTGTAATGTGTTTCAGAAAAAAGGGCAAGTTGAGCCCTCGGTATATTGGTCCTTTTGAGATCCTTGAGAGAGTTGGTTACGTGGCCTACAAACTTCCATTGCCACCTAGCTTATCGGGAGTTCACCCGGTGTTCCATGTTTTCATGCTCCGGAAGTATTATGATGATCCATCACATTTAGTAGATTTTAGCTCAGTCTAATTGGACAAGGATTTGACTTATGTAGAGGAGTCGGTGGCTATCTTGGACAAACATGTTCTGAAGTTGAGGTCAAAGAACATTGCTTCAGTGAAGGTTCAATGGATGGGTCAACCAGTTGAGGAGGTGATCTAGGAGACCGAACACGACATGTGGAGTCATTATACTCACATGTTTGGCACTTTAGGTATGTCTCTACACTCGTTCAAGGACGAATATTTGTTTTTAGAGGGGAAGAATGTAACAACCTGATCGGTCGTTTTGTGCATTTGAGCCTCGTTTACCTTTTGAGAGTTCTCGTATGTGTATTTGTGGTTTTATAACTTGTGGGGATGGTTGATTTCATTTCGAGGAGGTTTTGGGACGATTTGGATCCATTGGTTCTTGGTTTATAAGCTTAAGTTGGAAATGTTAATCGAGGTTTGACTTTTGTCAAAACGACCCCGGAATGGTGTTTTGATGGCTCCAATAGGTTCATATAGTGATTTTTGGATGAGGAGTATGCTCGAAAATGAATTTGGAGGTTCCTAGGTTGATTTGGCTTATTTTGCCGAAAGTTGGCAATTTGAAGTTTTAGAAATTTCTAAGTTTGACCGTAGGTTGACTTTATGGCTATCGGGTTTTTGGATTTTTGTTTCGGGACATGGAATAGGTCATTTTTGTTATTTGGAACTTGTCTGCAAAATTTGGTGTCATTCTGAGTTAGTTTGATAGGAATCAGACGCTTGGTTATGATTCCTGCGATTCTTGAGTTCATTGTGGAATTTCATATGTTTTAATGTCTGATTCATGGTTCCGGATATTATTTTGGTGATTTGATCGTGTGAGAAATTCTGTATGATATATTAGACTTGTGTGGATGTTTGGCATGGGGCCTCGAGGGCTCGGGTGAGTTTCGGACATGTTTCAGATGGATTAGGGCTGGTTGATCAGTAACTAGTGTGTTGGTGCTGCAGTTATCACAAATGCGAGCACCAGTTCATATTTGCGAAATATGCATTGCATTTGCAAAGGCGGCAATGGGTGGGAGCTGATCGCTTTTTTGACCAAACGACCGCTTCTGCGAGGGGACTGACTTCGCAAATGTGAAGTTAGGGTCGCATTTGCGACATTCCCTGGGTCTGTCAAGAATTTGCAATGTGTCTTTCGCATTTACGGTTCGCAAGGTCGCATTTGCGAAACCTGCAGCTGAACAAAATAACGGGATTTCAGGACTTAGCTTCATTTATCACATTTTATAACCCTACACTCGATAGGAGGCATTTGAGGAGGGACTTTCACATACAACTTTGGGTAAATGATTTTGATCAATCTTCAATTATATTACACGATTATTTATGAGATTTAACCTCTAATCCATGGAATTTGAAGATATTTTTTGGGAAATTTTGACTATGTTTTGAAAAATGAAAATCTGAGATTTGAGAGTCGAATTGAACTCGGATTTGGAAATAAAACACATATATGGACTCGTGAGGTTATGCGTAATCGAGATTTACCCTTGGACTCGAGTTTTGACCAGGCAATCTCAGGGTTTACTTTTGTTGACTTTTGGGGAATTGTGCAAAGATCTTAACTTTAATTATCAGAATTGGTTTCTCTTTCATTGTTTAATGATATTAAGTTTTTTTATTAGATGTGAGCCGCATGGAGGCGAATTTTATAGGAAAAGTTATTTTTGAGTGTTGATTTGGCCTAATTGAGGTAAGTATCTTGCCTAACTTTGTGTGGGGAATACTACCCCCTAAGATTTGGTCTAATTGTATTATTTGAATTATGTGAAAGACGTGTACATGCGGTGACGAGTGTGTGCACTAGCTTATTTATGGTAATTGACCGGTTTAGACTCTTAGGTTAATTATATGCATTGAATTGAAGTTGTTACGGTGGATATATTTCACTGTTGAGTTATTCTTCCGTTTCATTATTTTATTGCTGAAATTTTGTACACATTGTTGTTGATCTATGGGCAATGTATCATTGTGATATTAGTATTGTTGTTTTGGCAATGTTGTGGCATATGGGCACGTGTGGTGCGAGATGATTATTGTATTGTGATGAGATGCGCATGCGACGGCATAAGGGTGGTGTTATTGATGCGCACGCAGGGAGATATGGAGGATTTGTGCGCGTGTTGCTAGTAAGGAAAAGTACTATATTTGAATCACACGTGGCGAGATAAGAGGGCTAAAGCGCGTGAATCTATTTCAAGAAAAATATTTTTAAATAAATGTAAGGCTCATGCGGTGTTGTAAGGAAGATTAGTGATTTGTGACTTGTGTTTCGTGATTATGAGGTGTGGTACCTCGGGGTAATTCTTGCTGTAAACCTTGTGTTAGAACGGATTGATTATTTGGACTGTCATTTTGCTTTCCTTAATTGATTTCACTTTATTTTAATTGTGTTCTAATCAGTTTGTTGCTTTATCATCTATTTACTCCTTGTTGACATTTGTTGCTTTTACTTTCCATTGCTAGCTTCATAATAATATTCTTTCCATTGTTATTTTCATACTAATATTCTTTCCATTTTTAGTTGTGTATTGATATTCTTTCCACTATTAGCTTTATATTAATACTTTGCACATGTTTTCTGTCTAGTGAGTGTCTCGACTTGTACATCGTTACTACTCCACCGAGGTTAGTCTTGATACATACTGGGTACCGTTGTGGTGTACTCTTACTATACTTCTGCACATTTTTGTGCAGATCCATATACTTAAGAGCGTGCCAGACGTTAGATAGTTTTTTGAGTTGTTGAGAAGACTTCAAGGTATACATGTCATTCCGCTCGTAGGCCTCGCAGTCACCTTCTGTTATCCTTCATTAATACTGTCATTTGAATTTTAGAACAGTATTGTATTTTGAGATTTGTAGTGTATTTTAGTAGAGCACATGACTCCATACTACTGGTTTTGGGGATGTATAATTGTTGATCAGTTTCAACTTATTATGCCATTTATCAGTTTAATTTAATAGCTAGTTGTTTAATTTTGGTAAATCACATCTTGTGTTAGGATTACCTGGTCTTAGAGATTAGGTGCCATCATGATCCTAAAGGTGAGATTTTGGGGTCGTGACTTCCTTGTTGGGAATTCCTTTCAGTTTAGCATTGTTCCATGTCTAGTTGAGAAATAGAGAGTGTACATGTGTCATTTACTGTATTACTTTACACCTACGGGGCTAGACAGATGCGCGCCATGCCTTCTGTGCTAGATAGATGCCTTCGGGCCTATACATTTGCCTATAGGGCTATACAGTTGACTACAGGGCTATACATATACACACCGAGCCTTATATATTTGGTATTACTTGTATGATATAACTTAGAGACCGGTAAGTATGTTTCCATATTATCATTTTCTCCTCCAATTACATTTAGTATATCATGTATATCGATTCAATTTCAGTTTCAGTTATTCAGTTGCCTTACATGCTTGGTACATTATTTCGTACTGATACCCCTTTTGGCGGGGGAGCAAAATTTCATGCATGCAGGTTTTGGCAGTCACTGAGATAGGCCTCAGTAGTAAGCGCGCCAGTATACAGTTTGATTGGTAAGCTGCACATCATTCGAAGTTACGAGGTCTAGGATTTTTGTTGTATATTCAAACAATATGGGTGGGTGGAGGCATTGTCCCGACCATAGAACAGTTGTATACTATAGAGGCTTGTGACTTGTCCTGTGTGTACAGATGTTAGTATGGTGGCCTTGTCGGCCCTTATATGTATTCTCTTTTGATTGTGTAAGTTTTATATATATATATATATATATATATATATATATATATTGGGTTGCTTCCCGTTCAGTTGAGATTAGTGCCCAGCACTAACTCTTCAATATATTACTTGCTGGAAGTACCCCTGATCCCATTGGTAACGAGTGGGACCAAATAATTCAATCGGGGTACTTGCCATACCATACCACATAGTTCCTGCAACAACAAACGCTTCAAAAAAGACAGCAATGATGCTACTGGAAAGGACGGTTTCAATATTTTCCATACGCAATCCTTTGTATAGACGCTATTGCGGATGGACACGAAGACGGAATGATCCTGCTACAATATGATGAGAGGCTATTCCTCCTGGATGTTCATTCCTCAAATTTTGAAAAGATACGACCTTGCTGGACTAAGATATTATAGAACGATATTCAGTTGGCCTTGTCAGCCTTGGAAGTCATATAGGTTCAGATAATGCAAGTTTCAGTTGTTACGCTCGGTCAAGTAAAGCACCGGGTGCGGATCTTGCCTCCCCCAATTTGAGACGTGACATATATTTATGTCTTGATGCAGCTTATTGGGATTGATACAGTGTATATATACAAGAATCAAATCGTAGAGGGAGTTCTGAAAGTTAGAATTTCGTTTTAAGGATTGTAATCTAAGGTTGAAGGAAGAATCTTCAGTCAAGATTGTGTTAATGGGCTTATATGGATTGAAGTGACATGAGATCACCCATGGGTATGTGTATGATAAGTTTATACAATAATTTGACAGCTTTGAAACGACTCTTGTCACATTCGAGGCCGAATGTATGTTTTACTGAGGGAGAATGTAACGACGCGATCAGTCACTTTGACCTTTAGCATTCTATTTGGCGGTTTAAGACTTCGAATAGCTTCATATGATACACTATGACTTACGCATATGGTTGGTTTTGATGTTCAAGAGGTCCGAATTAATTTGGAAGAGTAATTCTCATTTTGGAAGCTTAAAGTTGGAAGAGTTGATCAAGGTTTAACTTTTGAGTAAACGACCTCAGAATCGAGATTTGATGGTTTCTATGAGTTCATATGTTGATTTTGGACTTGTACGTATGTTTGGATTTGATTTTGGATTTTCCTAGTAGATTTGACTCTATTTGTCGAAAGTTGGCAATTCAGAGAATTGGATACTTTATAAGTTTGACCGGAGGATGACTTTGATATAACCGGATTTCGTTTGGTGTTTCGGACTATTGGATAAGTTCATTTAGTTTATTGGAACTTATATGCAAAGTTTTATTATGATCTAAAATGCTTGAGTGTGACTCGGACACATTCGGCGAAGTTAGAATATTTGAAAGTTAAGAGAATGATATTATCTTCAATTCTTGATTTTGATGTTATTTGTGGTTTTTCGAGCCTTTGCATAAATTTGAATTAGCTAATTGAACTTGTTGGTATGATTGGACGAGGTCCCCAAGGGTTCGGATGAGTTTCGAGGTGGGTTTGGACCATTTCTAGACACTTTTCAGGTCCTGATTTTGGAAGAGCATACATCGCGATTGTGGAGCTCTGGGCCATGTTCGCGAAGAGTAAAGTGCAGTTTTTGTCTTGTAAAATCGCATTCATGGAGGGACTATTCACATTCGGGTAGAAAAAAATTCTATTGTCACTAGACTGTTTTTGGGAGCTTATATCTTCTAATCTATAAGGAATTTAGAGATGATTCAAAAATGAAAGGTTGCCCTTTGTGTCAAGCTATTGGGACACCAACCTGTTTGTCATTCAGAATTTTTTAAAAGAATGTTATGCCCGTTAACAGGAGGTTGTCTGGAAAGAGATAAACAATTTTGTTCAAGCTTGTTCATCGCGATCATGTAGCTTCTTGGCCGCAATCGCGAAGGAGAAAATCATGCCGGACATTTTTTGAACCGTAATAACGATGTTTGTGACCGCGAATGCGAAGAAGGAGGCTTGGTAGGGGTAGTTAATACTTAGTTTCTGGATTTTGAGCTTAGTTTCACAAATTTTGAGGCTTGGAGAGCGTATCAAGGCAATTTTAGAGATGGATTTCACCCATGTTTTGAGGATAAGTAATTTCTACTTAATTTTGGTCATATATCATGAATCTCCATGGATTTCGACACTTAAAATATGAATTTTCAAAGTGAAAGTTGGGGTTTTTGACTATAATTTAAGAGAGTGTATTTTGAGAATTGACAACAGATTCGGAATCGAATTTGAAAACTAATTATATATTTGGACTCGGAAGGTTATAGGTCATCGATATTTGATATCGGGGTCAAATTTTGGGAACGCGGGCCCAAGTTTACTTTTGTTCATATTTTGAAAATTCATCAAAGATCAAAACTTTATTGATTGGGATTGCTTCCTATAACATTGTTTGACTTCCTTGGATAATGTTTTGCTTGTATTTGCATGATTGGAGGGTAGAACGAGGTTTTGACGCAAATTAAGACTAGCTCGGATGAGGTAAGTGTTTTTCCTAGCTTTGGTTTGAGGGACCTTTTTCTAATAAATAATATTGGTTGTTACATGCGGGGGCGATGTATATGCGAGGTGACGAGCGTATATGCATGTGAAATGGTTATCTATGCTCAGGGTAGTCTTTAGACTGTATCATACTTTGTTTTGGATATGTTCTTCCTTCTATCATGTTTTATGTGTTTGTATGACTACGTGTACTACTTGAATCATGCTAGAGATCATGTGTAGGTTTTGAATTCCTATTTAAATATAATGATCATTATTGTATGACGTACCCGCCTAATCTGAGCTGTAGTCGTACACGTCGCACTAGCATACGCCTTAGCATGCTATTTTTCTCAATCCACGAGTATGTGGTTTGATATCCGTTGTTCGTATCTATGTGTTCTTGTATATGCTTTCTATGAAATGGACTTGATTGACATCACATGAGTGGCCCATGCGGGTTGAGTTATTATAGCACGTGACATGTCAGTGTGGTTGTTATGATTATAGCACGTGAATTGCCTGTGCGGTTGTTACAATTATTGTACGTGGGTTGTCCGTACAGCGCGTGGATTAGGATCCATCACCCTAGGGTCGTCCTCCCATGTTTCTCTCTTACTGACGTACACGCGGATTATGGAAAAACTGATTAGTGGTTGGACTTTACGCATCTTCTCTATATTCAAACTTCATGGATGTATACATGATTTTTATCGCATATCTTCTCTATATGCTAGCTCCGCAATTATATGCATATCTTTTATGCATATCTTCTATATATACTACTTTACTTGAAGAAATGATTCAAGGTACATATCTTCGTTATATGTTAATCTATTTAACTTCACTTGTTTATTCATGCATGTCTTCTCTATGTACAAGTGTTGACGGGTTATTTGATATTTCGTGCATATCTTCTCTATATGCAATTATTGATGGGTTATTTGATATTTTATGCATATTTTCTCTATATGCAACTGTTGATTGGTTATTTGATACCAAATGCGTATTTTCTCTATATGTTGAACTTTTAGTTTATTTACAATGCTTGTATGAATCTTCTCTATATGTACTAATGGTCCTATTTGTACTTCATGCTTAGATTTCAATACTGTTGTTGTGTACATATATATTCATGAATTTTTCAAGTTTCGTAAAGTGAGTATCTTTTGAGTTAAATCCTCTTCACTACTTCGCTAAGGTTTGTCAAGATAGTTACTAAGTATATGGTGTCGGTTGTACTCATACTACACTTCTGTACTTTGCGTGCAAATTTTGGAGCTGAGCTGTTGTGGATGACAAATGTTAGCATTGAAGAGGTACCAGTGTTCTAGATACAAGCTACCACTTGTTCATGGTAGTTTAGGACTTATGTTTCTGTTTCTCAAAATTTCAAACACATGATGTAATCTTTCTTCATAGTAGAGTTGTAATTGTATTCTTATTCTTATTCGTTCATGACTTGTACTACCAGTCCTTGAGATAGTTGTATGAATTTCCTCCATCTTATTTATTATTTCTTGATGACCTCTCATTCGAGTTGAGTTATTTGTTATTTAGCTTACCTAGCATGTTGGGGTTAGGTGTCATCACAACTAGGTGGGGTTTTGGGTCATGACAGTGTCGTACATGCTGATGCATGAACTTCAGTGGCATTCTTCAGTGCCTCGTTCCCGGTAGCACTCACAATAGCAAGTGGCAAATTTATTTAGGTGCTATACTCGGCGCCTTGCACCTGATAACGCGCCCGAAGTATGTCCCTTGTATTGACCGCATTGCGCCTAAGAGCACAATAGAGCCGAGCCTGGTACTGTCCGTCTCGCACTCTCACAGCTCCCAGGTAAGTTTTTTTTTAATTTTTTTGGCCTTATTTTTCCCACACCCATGGATCAACTCGACCCAATCCCTCTTTTTAACACAATTAACACCATTTTAAAACACACTCCCTCTTCCCCTTTGCCACTGCTGCACTCTACCATGAGATAAGGTAACTTTTCTATATCTTGTCTATTTGGGGTAGTATCTTCTTTCCTTATTTCATCCCTGATTTGGTAGTAGCTTAGTTCTTTTTTTTCTCCCTATAGTTATGTTTAACAATGGAGGAAAATAGTGAAAAATGAATCCCAGCCCTTTCTCCACATACTTGTTCTATTACTTGCTGATATAAGTACTAGGAACACAATCCCTAGCCGATTTGGGAGGGTGAGGTAGTCCCTCACATTCAACCATACTCAAACACAATTTGTGCGAGCTAAGTGTTCGATGAATTATCTCAAAGGCGATTCAAGTCTCAATTAGATCCCGCGTCTCTGGGATTAAACTAATTTAGTGTGGTGATGACTATAATCATGAGAATTAAGTGTAGGTGTGGATCAATAGAGCTGGGTAGTTTTGAAAGCGTTAAGGCCTATGTCAGACGTGACATGTGCTAAACGAGTAAGCTGCCGAGCAGCTTAGTTTATGGCTATACTTGTGAATCAGTTTTGATATATTATGAATTGTAAGGTGTTGTTTTCTACCCAGATTGAAATTTTGTAGTAAGTTAGGTGTCATTCATGAAGTATGCTAATATCATTCATGTGGATCCTTTGTTATTACTTTGCCCATGTTGTGGACAATTGAAACTTAATCTTTTCTATGCTAATTAGTTAGGTTGAGTACTTATGTCACTCACGTTGAACGTGTATCCATTATTTAATGTTGTGTGGATGGTTATACACTAAAATGTTTAAAAATATGGCACGTTTCACATTAGCAAGGTTAGTTTGAGTTAAGTAGGGGATGACTGAGTACCTTAAAATTGTCAAAGTGCTCCAATGCTTGAATATTTAGTATGGGGTCGTTTCAACCCACTTATGCTTTACATATTATATCCTATGATTAATGGCTTGTGTTTGTTTATGGGTTCTTAGAAAAATGGTTTGTCCTAACCAAGTTGGTGCTAAGGCTCCAGCCAAAACCTCTACTTCAGGACTGTCAGCAAAAAAGATAATCGCACACTGAAGCTGTGTCTAGCATCCAAGCTACGGGCAAGCAAAAGGCCTCTACTTCAAGCCCAGTTGAGCCACATGATAAGAAGAAAATGATCTTTAGTCTCAAATCTGTGAAAGCTTATGGGAAGGCTAGGTACAAGAAGTTTAAGCCTCCTACATACAAATGAGGCAACTATCGATAAGCACACCTTGAAAGTGAGTTTATGTTCGCATATGGAAAGCTGTATAAAATAGGACTAGTATTAGTGTTCAAGAATCCATGTGAGGGGAATGTTAGCTTAATATGCGAGTTCTACACAAATTGGGATGTTTATGACGAGGAGAACCGGTGCCCATATGAGGGAGACTTATTTACATATCATCGATTACTTTGTGAAAATTCTTGGATGCCCCTAATGTTCCTACTACATCGCTACTTGAGTTCATAAAGCATCCTGACTATCAGGCTATTAGACACACTTTATGTGGTGTTAATTCTTATTCTTTGTGAATTCATGACAAGAAGAGGGCACATAGTTGTTTCCATATGGGAAAGTTCTGAGGCCCGCTCAGATTTTGTTGAAGTTGGTAGGCACGAGGATTTTGCCTGGTGACCACTACATTAATATATTGAGAGAGTGAGTGTGTTTGTCTACTTCTTGATGAGTTGGAAGTCATCAATGTTGGATTCTTAATGTGATAGTAGATGGAGTATACTAGGACTGGAAAGCTTTCCTATATATTCTTAGGCAATGTGTTTACCGAGCATTTGCGCTCAGAGAGAGTAGAGGAGGATCCAAATTGTGATATTATTTTTCTTCTTGTGGTTAGGCCTACTATATTACTAGGGTCAAAGGGCCATAAGAGGATGGGCGTGAGCACTTTGATTGTAGCTGAGTGCTATATCGAGATGGTTGTTTGTTTGCCTACTTCTCTCGGATGTTAGATCTTGAGCTCTAACTTAGTGGTAGCGCAACTGTTGAGGATGAAAGGAGTCACCTACTTGAGTGACACCCGTTCAATGTCCATGATATATAGCTGGTTGGTCTTCTGTCAGGTATTGTGATCTCGCCAGAGGAAGATGAGAATAGACCAGAGCCATCTGTCCACGAGGACAAAGTTGAGGATAAGAAGGCTGCTGTTGATGATGAGGGGACTGATGGAGATGAGCCTAACCCCTATAGTGCTTGCCTTGAGGATAAGGAGCAGGGTGTTGAAGTCTACGAGATTGATTCAACGGAACAAGAGTTCCCTTTACCACCCTTATGTGTTTGATTTTTGATTTTGTTATGCATTAGGAACAATGCACTATTAAGCGTGGTGTGGAGGAAACTTTTTCTAACGAACAGATCGGTTGTTTTGTTTAATTGCGCCGTGTTACCCTTTTTATGCTTCACACATGTGTGTTTATGGTTTTATGACTTACGGAGATGATTAGTTTCGTTTCGGGAAGATTTCGAGTTGATTTGGACACTTTGATTCTTGACTTAGAAGCTTAAGTTAGAAATATTGACCAAACTTTGACTTTTATGAAAACAACCCTGAAGCGGTATTTTGATCGCTCTGATAGCTTCGTATCGTGATTTTGAACTTGTGCGTATTCCCGGCGTCGACTTCGAAAGTCTGTAGGTTGATTTGTGTTGTTTTGCCAAAATGTGGCAATTTAAAGTTGAAAAGTTTGACCGTTGGTTGACTTTTAGCTATTGAGTTAGGAATTTGATTTTGTGACTTGGAATAGGTATGTTATGCTATTTAGAACTTGTCTGCAAAATTTGGTATCATTTGGAGTTGAATTGATAGGATTCGGATGCCTAGTTGCACTTCTAGAAGTTCTTGAAATTTATTTTAAAATTCATGCATTTTGGTGTCTGATTCGTAGTCTAGATATTATTTTTGTGTTTTGATCGCACGAGGGAGTTTGTATGGTGTTTATAGACTTATGCAGATGTTTGTTAGCTCTGAGGGCTCGGATGAGTTCCGGACATGTTTCGGAATGTTTTGGACTAAAAATAGATTTGCTCATATTGCTGGTGCTCTGTTATTGTAATTGCGAGCACCAGCCTCACAATTGCAAAGGTGACAAGAGGGTCGCAAATGCGAATTCCCCTTTGCATTTGCAAAGTTAGTAGGCCTGAGATCTAGTTCACAATTGCGAGCAATTGGTCGCATTTGCGATAGTGACCAGCTTCACAATTGCGATTTTTGTGGAGGCTATCAGGGTTTGCAAATGTGATCCCTTATTCGCATTTGCAAGGGCTCGAGAATGTGAACCCTGTGTCGAAAATGCGACATCTGCAACTGGTCATAAGGGGATTTTCATATATAAATAATGAGTCAGTGGTTCTAATCAATTTCCAACTATATTTTATCAATATATCTTACATTTAACATCAAAATCATGTGAACGAAAGTGAAAATTTGTGTAACTTTATCAAGTTTTTGAAAAATAAAAATTTGAGTTTGAAGAGTCAATTTTGACACAAATTTTGAAACAATTCATATATATGAACTGGTGGGGTTATGGCTAGTCGGAACCTACCCTTGGACTCGGATTTTGACCGAGCGAGCCTCGAGTTAACTTTTGTTGACTTTTTGGGAAAAGTGTAAGATCATAACATTTCTATTTTAATTGATTTCCATTGCATTGTTTGATGATATTAAGTCGATTTTGGTTAGATTTGAGTTGTGTCGAGGCGAATTAGGGAAAAAGCTATTTTCGAGGGTTGAGTTGGCCTAGTTGAGGTAAGTATCTTGCCTAACTTGTGGGGGGAACTACCTCGTAGGATTTGGGATTGATTGTGTTATTTGTTCTATGTGAAAGTCGTGTAGCAAGGTGACGAGTGGGTACACGGGTTATATGTGGTATTTGATCGGTTTAGGCTACTTAGACTATTTCCATCCCTTAATTGACTTGTCATATCATGTTTTAAACTCTCATAGTCAATCTACTCTTAGTTGTGTTAGTCTTTCCTTACATGCCTTATTTGACTTTGTTAACACTTGTTCTACATCTTACTTGATACTTTGCTCTTATGCTTTAGTTGAAGTTGTTGCCTCATTCATTATTGCATGTTATCTCTTTCATTCTTGATTTATTCTTAATTGAAGCCATTGCTACATGTTATTTCTTCCATTGTTGATTTATCCTTACTTGAAGTCATTGTTACATGTTACCTCTCCCATTGTGATTTATTCTTATTTTATATCGAGGTTACACATTATCTCTATCGTTATTGAGTATTAGTGTTGAAGTTGTGAAAGTTGTTATCACATTGAGGCAAAGTGTTAATTGTTGAGATATCTTTATTGTTGAGAAATTTATATTCGTTGTTATTGTTGATAGTCTTGTACACATTGTGGTTGAGCCATAGGCTATTGTTGTAGAAATATTGATATTGTTGATTATTTGCAAGTTCTGACAAATGGGCACTTATGGTGCGAGTTGTTATTGTGATGTGATATTGATGCACGTGCGGCAGTTTATAAGGATGGGGTTAATGTGCATGTGGCTGCATAAGGTGGGACTTCTGTGTGTGTTGCTTGTAAGGGAATTACTTAAAGTCACGCGGCCTCATAAGGTGGGCTAAAGTACTTGTAGCTATTTCAGAAAAAATATTTTCAAAATTATTTAAATGTAAGGCTCACACAGCAGTATAAGGAAAGATTGTGATAGAAATTCGAAACGCGAATACGATGCGGTACCTCATATGTGATTCTTGTTGTATATAAGGCAGTACTACGGTGGTGATTCTTGTTGTATACGAGGCGGTACCTCGATTGTGATTTTTTATGTTTATTTCATGTTGTAAAGAGTTATTGGTGGAACACTCCTTTTTGCTTTGATTCTTCCTTGTCTTATCAGTTTTGGTTTGTGTTTGACTATTGTGGTTCTCTTTAGTTGCCTCTTTTAGGTGATCTATATGCTTATAGTTCTGTCATTAGTCTATGTTATTAACTAGTTTCATATCATTTATTTCTCCGCCTTCCATTACTTCTCGTTATTACGTTTTCATTCTGTTATAATGTCCTAGTAGGTGTCTTTACCTGGTCACTACTCTACCAAGGTTAAGCTTGATACTTGCTGGGTACAGTTGTGGTGTACTCATACTATGCTTTTGCATATTTTCTTGTGCAGATCCAGGTACGTCTGCTCGTGCTGGACGTTAGTGTGTGATTGTAGTTGTTTGCCGGAGGCTTCAAGGTATACCTACTCGGCGTCTGCAGGCCTCGCAGTCACCTTCCGTTATCTTAATAATATTGTTGTTTTCCCTTATTAGACGGTATTTTAGTAGGTGTTTGGAACATGCTGTAGAAGCTTATGACTCAGTCTCACTGGATTTTGTAGTTGTGTTTCAGTTATCGAGATATTTACGAGAATTGTTAGTTTATATCATGTTTTAACTTTTATTTCTGTCATAATCTCTCATTTGTTAAGCTTACCTAGTCTTATTAGAGACTGGGTGCTATCATGACATCCTAAGGAGGGGAAACTGGGGTCGTGCCACTTTTCTATTTTTTATCTTTAATTGTAGTATTCGAATTAGTTGTATTTTTTTGTTTAGTCTCTTGACTTTATTTTTATTTTGTTTCTTGCTTCCTTAGTTTTGGTTGTAATACTCGCACTATTAGTGGCCCACAAAAGTTAGTGAGTTCTTCATTATATTAGTAGTTTTCACTTTCCTAATATTGAAAAACGCCAACAAAATAAGGTTAAAAATTGAAGAAAACTACAAAAATATTTTATGCTTTCTTAGGTAGCTTTAGATTACTTTAGTACGTAATAATTCTCCCTATTTTTTTGTGCATCAGTTCCTTTTCAAGAAATGTAACTTGAACCAAATAGTTTTTTAAGAGTAGTTTAGGAGGTAGTTAATAAATAAAAAGGAGACTGATATGATTTTTAGGGGCATTTTGGCTTGTTTGGTACCAGCATAGTTAGGTCTAGGCATGTAGATAACCTTTATCATGAATTTTGAGGTTATGTGTGCTTTGAAAATTAAATAGCCTGTTTTGTGACATCTACTCTCAATTTCTTGAATCGTTGTATTGTCTTAGTGCTTTATGTTTGATATTTTATTGGCTTTGTGGATACTTGCTTTGACTTGAGAATTGGAATGGAAAGTCCAGAGTGGATCATGTGCTTTGTATGAAGTGAGGTTTAGGATAGCATTTTGTAGCATCCAATAATAGTCTAGAACTTGTCTCGTATGTGAGTCGAAGCGAAATAAGTGAGTCTTTTTGAGTCTACGAGATGATTTAGGCATTTCTTTGATTAGCCTATTTAGCCTTTTGCCCTCCATTGTTGATGTTATTCATAGTCAACCCTTTTGAGCTTGCAAGCCTTTTCCTTGGCACCCATATTACAAGCCAATATCTTTTTGTTCTTAATAAACTCATTAATGAATCTTTACCTCCGAAAGCACTTAAGTCACGAAAATGAGTGCTAGAAAGAGTAAGATTAAAATTGAGTAGCTTGTAGTGAAACCACTGAAAGGAAGAAAGATACATTTATGTAAGAAAAGAACTACTAGCGGGAATGCAAAGATAGGAAGTTCTATTTTTTTTTAAGTAAATACATCTCTCATACAACTTGGTCCATGCTAGTAAGTTGTCAAGATATGAAGTGCTTAAAGAGAAAGAGCCTAATTATGTGATGGTCTCTTGGCAAGGCAATAGAGTTGGTTATGATGAATATGCGCTCAAAGGTGAATGGTATTGAATAAACAAGTGCTTAGGAGGGTTAGTCACTATTATCCCAAATATGTCATGTTTGTCCCTTAACCTACGTTACAGCCTTTGAAGTCCTATTTTATCCTACATTTTACAGGCTTAGATCGATCGAGTTCTATACTACGAGCAAGCCTATAATACGATTTTGGATGACACATGGATTTTTTTGGGAGAGCAAGTGAAATTTCTTCATATGTGTGAGTCCCTGAATAAAATTTGAACCCTTATTTCGAATGCGTGCACTATCTACAATACTCTATATATTGTTCCTGAGAATACTTTGTGGCATTGAGCCATTTCTTAAGGTTAGGAGGTTAAGATCAAAGTATTTAAATGTTTTGAACTGTTTAACTGTGTTGGTATGATGAATTTGGAGAAGTGTTTAGAAAATATATGACTCAATTGTTGTTATCAATCATAGTCATGGGTGTAGTGTGTTTAACTGATATGTGCTCCTCCAAGTTGTGTAATTTTGTGATATGTTCTGAATTAGTTTAGTTTTGGATTACCCACAGATGAGTAAAATCTTAAGCTTGGGGTATTGATGTTTGATAAAATAACAATTTGCCTCACATGTTGTTAGTAAATATTTAAAGTACATTGTGAAGTTTTGAGCTTATTGCGTTGTTTATATGTGTGGAAGCAATTGAAAGTCGAGTGAAGAGAAAGTGCACAACTCTAGAGCAAAATGATGAACATGGGACAAAAGATGTGCAAGCAACTATGATTGGAAGTTGGGCGATTTAAAGATGGACTAAAGTAAAAAGTTTGGTTAGAGAAAGACTCCAAAATTAGCAAGTTAACGTGGTGACAGTTGGAGTTTAAAGAAGAGAAGAATGCACATGAAAAGTTGAGTTAGGTAGCAATAATTGAAGATTTGAAGGAAAACAAAGCAGATGCACCTTGAGAGCAATGTAGTGGGCAACGCATTTGGAGGCAGTGTGATACTGAGCACCTCGTTCCCAGTGGCGCACCTTATACAACTTGATTTAAAGTGAGCTAAAGTGAAAGGATGATATCCCAAGAAACTTTGAGAAGAAGAGTTTCTGAATAGAAATCAGTTGTAATGGGAATTAAAGAATCAGAGAAGAAGTAGAAAGATAGAGAGAAAAAAAAAAGAGTTATTTTGATTCGAATTCAACCACTACCAATATACAAAAGAATTTCCCCTTTTAAACCTAATTTCCCCGAATCAGATACTAGCTATTTTACCTTACTGTTTAACAACTTGCTAACGGCAATTTACTAACTCACTAGCACAAAATGACGATGAGTATCTCTTCTCTCTTCACTAACAATTCACTTATTAAAATGATACCGTGTGGACTTCTACTTCTTTAAAATTTGATCCCTCAAATTTTTATTAACTATTTTTGGACATAGCAAATACCCCTTCCTCAATGAACATCCTTGTCCTCAAGGATCAAAGTTGGGATATTGCTGCTTTAATTGATCAAAATCAACCTACGAATTTTCCTTTTCTGTTGTATTGGCCCATTTAACCAGCACCTAGATCACTGGTTTCTCATGTCGAAGAATTAACGTTCTCTCTCGAATAGCTTCAGGAACCAAAAGAACTAATCCATGGTCAATTACTTGAGAAGGAACGGTAGGAAAGACTATAATTGAGTTTATTTGTTTCTTCAGTTACGATACATGAAATGTAGAATGAATCTTAGTACCAGTTGGTAAATCCAGCTTGTATGCAACAAAACAAATCCTCTGGAGAACCTGGAAAGGTCCAAAGTACTTTGCGAACAACTTTTGATAAGTATGAGACTTGAGAGAAAGTCCTTGTATGGGTGAAGTCGCACATACACCCAATCACCAACTGCGAGAATTCTCTCAAACCTTTTCTTGTTGCATTATCTTGCACCCGCATCCTCTGCTGAACTTGATTCAAATGGAATTTCAATGCCTTATAATGGCTTCTCTGGCCTGCAAACTTCTATCTACAACATCTAATTGAGAATCAAAAGGCATATAAGGAACCAATAGAGGGGTTGTTGCCCATACAGAATCTCATAAGATGAAGCCTTTGCTGAGGAGTGATAGGTGGCATTATACCATTAGTCTGCAAGGGATAGCTACTTAAACGATTCCCTAGGTATTTCAACCACCATGCACCTAAGATAACATTCCAAACACCTGTTGAAAACCTTAGTTTGGTCATCAGTTTGTGGATGATAACATGTGGACATGTAGAGATGCACCTGTTATAGCTTGAAGAATTCTTGCCAGAATTTACTCAAGAAGATGGCATCTCTACCAGAAACTACAGACTGAGGCATACCCTAAAGTTTTGAAAACACCATCCAGAAAAACTTAAGCCGCGTCTAGAGCAGTGTAAGGATGTTTAAGATAAGGAAGAGAGCATATTTGCTCAACCTGTCAACTACTACAAAGATTACAGTCTTCCCATGCGAAGGAGGAAGACCTTCAATAAAGTCTATAGAAATGTGTTGCCATACATTGTCAGGAATATGCAATGGTTGGAGTATCATGTAGAGGCTACATTCTCAGCTTTGCACATCTGACAAGTGTCACACGATTAAACATGAGAGTAGACATCTTGTTTCATCCCCTTTTAGTAGAAAATTGCTTCAGAGTGACCCCCTAGTTAACTATTGTGATGCAATTCTAGTAGCTCCTTCCTCAGTGCAGGGTCATTACCCACTACCACCTTTCCTTCTAGTTAGTACTTCACCTTTTAATTGATATGGTGGCTTTACCTCTAGGTCTTGTCTTAAACATGTAAGGATTTCCAGTAAGTGTGCATCTGCTTTCCATGAAGCCCTAATCCTAGGTCACACTTGAGAGGTAATACTAGACAAGCTACAACATTGAAGTGGTTCCTTCTTAGCTTGACCTCTTCAAGATTAAGCATCAACTACCAAGTTGTCTTTCCCCTTTGTATATTGAAACTGTAATCATATCCCAGCAATTTAGCTAACCACTTTTGCTGGCTAGAGGTGGTGATTTGTTGCTCCAACAAGTACTTTGGGCTGTGATGATCAGTTTTAATAGTAAAATGCCTTCCAATTAGATAGGGTCTCCATTTCTGAACTGTTGAAACGATAGCCAACAACTCCCTCTCATACAAAGATAAGGCCTGATTTCTAAGAGATACTCCTTTGCTGAAAAATGCAATTGGTCAACCTTGTTGCATCATAATAGCTCCTATACCTCTATCAGATGCATCAGACTCAATAACAAAATCCTGAGTAAAATCTAGAAGTGTAAGGACAGGGTTTGAGGTCATTGCCTTCTTCAACTGTTCAAAGGCTGCCTTAGCTGTATTGGTCCAGTGGAGTGAGTCCTTCTTCTGCATGTCTATTAAGGGTATTGCAATGATTCCACAGCCCTTCAGAAATATTCTATAATAACCAGTAAGCCCTAAAAATCCCCTTAAAGCTTTTAAATATTTAGGTAAATTCCATTTTACAACAACTGATACCGTTTAAGGATCTATTGATAACCCTTTATGAGATATCAAATGACCTAAGTAGTCCACCTGGTGGACCGCTGCATTTACTCCTTTTCACAAATAACTAATGGGCCCTCAAAATAGACAACATTGAAGTAAGCTACTACTACTGGCTTTCCAAATCAGTATTGTAAATTAGGATGTCATCAAAGAAAACTTAAAATATACCTTTTACTGCTTAGCAAAAATCTGATTCATAAAGCTCTGGAAGGTCGAGGATGCATTTGTGAGACCAAATGGCATCACATGGAACTCATAACGTCCTTGATGAGTTCTAAATGCTATCTTGACCATATCTCCATCAGCCATACTAATTTGGTGGTAACCTGATCTCAGGTCCAATTCAAAGACAAATTTAGCCCCATAAAATTCATCCAAAAGTTCCTCAATCACTGGAATAAGGAACTTATCCTTCATAGTGGTTCTATTAAGTACCATGTAAACAATACACATTATCCAGGTGCCATATTTCTTCTTCACCATTACAATTGGTGGTGAAGAATAGGGACTGGTACTATGCCTTATAACTCCAGATTTGAGCAAATCTTTTACCATTTTCTCAATTTCCTCTTTCTGTGATGCAGGATAGCTATAAGGCCTCACAGTAATTGGTGAGCTTCCTTCTTTCACCACTACTCTGTGATCATGAGTTCTGTGAGGAGGTAAGTGCTTAGGCTCCTCAAAAAGATCTACAAACTGATGAAGGACTTCCTCCAGTCATACCATCTCCTGATTGACTACCACTTCCTTGGACATTTGTTGTAGTGTTCTTCTGAAACATCAGCCTTAGGGATTGTTCTCAGTAAGGTCACAGGCATCATGGAAAGAGAAGGTAGCTGGGACAATAATTTGTTCAATTGATCTTGATCCACAATTCTCATTGCAGGAGGTTACATGCCCCGAGTGACACTTTCTTTGTAATGACCCGACTGGTCGTTTTGAGTTTTATCATTTCATTCGATGGTTTGAGACATTGAGTAGCTTCATATTATGCATTATGACTTAAATGTATAGTTGTTTTTGACTTTTAAGAGGTTTGGAGCTGATTTGGAATGGTAATTCTCAATTCGGAAGCTTTAAGTTGGAGGAGTTAACCAAGGTTTGGCTTTTGAGTAAATGACCTCGGGATTAGGATTCAATAGTTTCAATAGGGTTTTATGGTGATTTTGGACTTGTACATATGTTCGGATTCAAATTTGGATATTCCTAGAAGGTTTTGGCTCTATTTATTGATAGTTGGCAATTTGAAGAATTTAAGAGTTTACAAGTTTGACAGGGAGTTGACTTTGAGGCTATCCGGTCAGATTATTGTTCAGAAAACTAGAATGGGTTCGTTTTATCATTTGGGACTTGTGTGTAAATTTTGGGTTCATTCCAGATTGGTTAGACTTGAATCGGACGCTTAATTCGGACTTGAATGTTTATGCACTTAAGAGATTTATCTTGATTGATGATTCTTGGTTTTGATTTAATCGTGGTGTTTTGAGCATATAGATAAGTTTGCATAATTTATTTGTACTTGTTGGTATGATCATACGGGGACCCAAGTGGCTCGGGTGAGTTTCGGGATGGTTTCAAACCATTTTGGGTTGTGTTGCATTGTTGATTTCTGGTGTTGTTCCAATGAGCTTCATCGTGATAGGAGCATCGAGATCGCGAAGGGTGTTTTGGGGTCCATGGTGATTTGTTCTTCGCATTCGAGATGAAGAGGCCGTGTTCACGAAGTTTTGTGGTCAGGCGGGTTTTGGCCATCGTATTCGCTTGGGCAATGTCCCCTTCATGAAGGCGTGGGCAGTGTGGAACTTCGCGTTTGCATAGGGGGCATAGCGTTCGAGAAGCATAGCTGGGCTAGATACAGATTAGCCTTCGCAATCGTGAGGGTACTACCACGATCGCATAGGGTACTACTAGAGGGTGCATTTATGTTGCCAATTTTGGGACTTTCTCATTATATCATATTTTGAGATCTATTCTTCAAGAATAGGAGATTTTGAAGAGCAATTTCACTACTACATTGGAGGTAAGCAATATTCACTTAGATTTGGCTTTATATCTTGATTACTTATGGATTTCTACACCTAAAATGTGGAATTTTGAAAGGAAATTCAGGGTTTTTGCCTATACTTTTAGAGTAGTGTATTTTGGAGATTTGGGTACAAATATGGACTCAATTTTGGATACTAATTACATATTTGGACTCGGCATGTCCTGAGTAATCGGATTTTGGTATTAGTTTTGAATTCGAGAGGAGCAGTCATTATGGGTTCTTGGATTATGTGTTTTTGGCTTGAACCCAAGTAGGAGAGTCTACCATTGGTGATTGAGTTACCTAATTATGTGTTGTTATAGATTCTGGACCATGGGATGCTTAGAGATTAGATATGATCTTAGGAGGATGACTTTGAGGATGATTTGAGCAGTGAATTTCTGGCAGTGTGTTGTAATTTCATCATAGTAATATATGGAGATTGTGGAAGGACTCAGGTGTGATATTCTTCTGTAGAGGTAGTGCGCAAAGGAAGGATTCACTTAGTTATTTCATTTTGGTGTATTCACGTTTCATAGCACTAAGACGGAGTGGGTGACTCCCATGAAGGTTCTAAAAGATGCAAGATGTAATATGTGGTATCTAAGGATTTTTGGGTTTGTGTGTGACTAGAGATTTGAGATTTTTATCGGATTGTAGAAGGGATGTGGAACATTTCTATATCATTATCATTTTTGTGAGGCAGTGTTTGAGAGATGAAAGAGACAACTTCAAATTCAGAGAGGGCCTCTTCAAAGCAGGCATTTCGATTTAAGGTACTATTGGATGCACAAGGGGGAAACATAGTGGCTTACGAGTCTTGGGACGACGAGATTTCACATCGAGATCACCTGGGATGAGTATTGATTGAGGTACATAATAAAATTGGGAAGAGTAGCATTGTCATGAAGGCGGTTCATGAGTAATTTGAAGGAGTTGGGTCCGTTTAGCGGTGGTTTGGTTCAGCATGGTAATGGAAATGATCGGCTTCTTTGGTATTAAAGGGCTTTACAGGTGTCTTTACGGTAATACTGTCGGGTTTAGTAGTCTGCGTGACTTTGGTGATTTAGAGGTATTTGGTTCGGCTGGCTTCGTTGTGTGCATACAGATTTTGAAGAGTTTGTGATGATTTCAACCACGGCTTGCAGTTGTTGTCCTCTACAGGCATGGGAATTTGGTTGCGTGGTGATTTTTTCCTAAATTGAGCTTAGTGAAAGGTTTCTAGTTGATGGAGTGTGAATCTTATCTGTAAATCAGAGTTGATAATAGGATTCTCGTATTTTTGCATATTCGCATGATTGATGCAGTGAGCGGTGTGGACTAAGGATTGCATGAACAAGGTTGTAGTTTAGTTTTGAAAGGAGTATTATGAGTTCTATACAACATGGGAAACATCTAATGTTGAGATAATGCTAGCATTGTCTTTGGTATCGCTTGGGAAGGGTGTGTTTTATGGAAGGTGCATTGTGTATTGATTGGGATGCTTGACTAGTACTATAGAGATCACATGGTTGGTAGCCGGTGAAGTTCAAGTTTTGCTGCTGGTGCGGAAGGTTATGGGAGTATCTCCTATGAGATGGTTGTGTCTACATAGTGTCAATCACTTGAGTGGAAGAGTTAGGGATCAGGGATGGAGATATGGTACTCTCTTAGTTTGGAGATTTTATTTCTGAGAGGTGGGCTATTCCTCTGGTTGCGGACTATGGAAGTGTATTCAGGATTTGACAGTTGATCGTATGTGTCATGGATGAGGTCCCTATGGACTTTTAGAAGTCTATTGACCTATTTTATGAATGACCCAAATCGATTTGGAGGCCCATTGGTAGGCCTAATGAGGGTGTGTATTCTACATTGGATTGAATTCGCATATTCAGTTTAGCATTTTCTATGGGTGCGTCGTTGGGCAGAATGAATGTTATTCATGCCTTGATCTATTTCATGTGTTACTTTGTGTCATGATGGGTTGCGGGACTACTTGGTTATTCACACGCATGTTGTGGTTCTGTTTAGGTCTTATGACGATATTTAGGAGAGATGGCTCTTGAGATGTTGATCTGCTTATTACACCTTAGTCGTACTTGGCCTTTTCTGTAGAGCATTATGCTATCCGTATCCCCACGGTTGTGTTTATGCACTATACGTGCTTGTTGTGGTTACACATGTGTTTAGTGGGTATGAGCATGTTGGCTCGGTGGGTACTCTCATATAGATTGATATATGTGGATCGGGTTGCACACCGCAACGGTATTATGTGTGGACCAGGTTGCACTCACTACGACGAGATTATGTTGGATATGATTCGTTGTGTTCATTTTATGTGTTTTTTTTCTCCCTTGTGGAATGGATTCATAGCATTACGCTCTTGATATTGTATTTGTTGAACTTGTTGGATAGTTCCGTCTTGGTTCTTTTTCTATTACTGATCTTATTCGAATAGTTGATTATTGACGCATGGATTGCATTGTATGAGGTTCTTGATTGTATTGGATGTGGCTATTGGTCGAGCAGCTTGTACTGGGTGAGACGAGGCTATTGGATCTAGAATCAGTGCAATCGGTATTGTATAATGTTCGTTTGGAGGAAGAATGTCACTAATCAGCTCCGAATTTGGTAATGGTTCTTGTTGAGTGAGAGAACTCCATGACTTTTTGATTTGAAAGGGTGGTTATAAGTTTTTATATTTCTTTCATCATTTGCAGTATTGCAAAGGTTGGAGCAAGATTTTATGTGTCATGAGGTATATTACCGGTACCGGATTTGGTAATGAGAAGCTATTGTGGTTAGAAGATTTTGCTATGGGCATATAATTCATGCAGTACATCATGTGGTTACATCATTATGCTTTGATTCATTTTTTTGAGATTGATACAATGTATACATTTCAGAATCGAATCTTTGAAGGAGCTCCGAAAGTTAGAATTTGGTCCTTTGGATAAGCTAAGGCTGATGGAAATTTTTTTACTCTGGATTGTGTAATGGCCTTATGTGGTTTGAGGTAACGTGAGACTCCCACGGGTATGGGTATGATGAGTCATACGGTGATTTGGCAGCTTTGAAACAACTCTTGGCACGTTCGAGGACAAACGTATGTTTAAGTGAGGGAGGATGTAACGACTCGACTGATCGTTTTGAACTTTGAGACTTTGAGTAGCTTCATGTTATGCATTACTACTTGCGTGTATAGTTGAGTTTGACTTTCGAGAGGTTCAGAGCTAATTTGGAAGGGTAATTCTCAATTCGGAAGCTTTATGTTGGACGAGTTGACCAAAGTTTGACTTTTGAATAAACGACATTAGAATTAGAATTTGATGGTTTCAATAGGTTCATGGTGATTTTGGACAAGGTCATATGTTAGGATTCGAATTTGGATGTTCCTATAAGGTTTTGGCTCTATTTGTCGAAAGCTGGCAATTTGAAGAATTTGAGAGTTCACAAATTTGACCGGGAGTTGACTTTGAGGCTATCTCGGCTAGATTGTTGTTTCAAGAATCAGAATAGGTCTATTTTGTCATTTGGGACTTGTGTGCAAAGTTTGGATTCATTCCTGATTGGTTAGACTTGAATCAGATGCTTAGTTCGAAGTTGGAAGTTTATGTACTCAAGAGATTGATCTTGATTGATGATTCTTTGTTTTGACGTTAGTCGTGGTGTTTTGAGCCTTTAGAAATGTTTGAATAATGTATTTGGACTTATAGGTATGATTGGACAGGGTCCCAAGGGGCTCGAGTGAGTTTCGGGATAGTTTCAGACCATTTTGGGTTGTGTTACATTGTTGATTTCTAGTGTTGTTCTAATGAGCTTCGCGTTTGCGCCAGGAGCATCGCAATTATGAAGGGTGTTTTGTGATCCCTAGTAATTGTTCTTCGTGTTTGCGATGAAGAGGCTGCGTTCGCGAAGCTTTATGGTCAGGTGGGGTTTTGGACATCGCGTTCGCATGGGCAGCGTCGCGATCGTGAAGGCCTGGGCAGTGTGGTTCTTCACGTTCGCGTAGGAGGCATCGCATTTGCGAAGCATAGCTGGGATGTAGGCAAATTGACATTAGCGATCGCGAGGGTGCTATCGCGATCGCGTAGGGTACTGCTAGACAGTGCATTCGGGACTTTGCTCATTGTTTCATATTTTGAACCCTAAACTTCGAGAAGAGGAATTTCACTACTTCATTGGAGGTAAGCAATTTGCACTTGAAATTGGCTTTACATCTTTATTACCCATATTTTGGGGATTTTTTTTCTACACTTGAAGACAGTGTATTTTAGAGATTTGAGTATTGATTTGGCTCAATTGGAAACTAATTAAATATTTGGACTCGACAAGTTATAAGTTATAGGATTTTGGTGTTGGTTTCAAATTTCGAGCACGTGGGCCGGTGTTGACTTTTGGGAATTTCTTCAAAGATCGAAGATATTGGGATCGCTTCTTATGGCATTGTTGACTTTCTTGGATGATATTTTGCTTGGATTTGCATGATTGGAGAGCTAGATCAAGGTTTTGACAGATTCGAGGTTGAAGACTAGCCTAGATGAGGTAAGTATCTTGCCTAAGCTTGGTTTGAGGTTAATTTCCCCATCGACTGTGATATTTGTTATGTGTTGGGGGTGACGCATATGTGAGATGACGAGCGTATATGCGTGCACCGTGGTTATTCATGATCTGAGTAGTTCTTAGGCCATTATATGCCTTATTTTGCTATCATGCTTATTTGATATCTATTTTTCCCACTTGTATGACTAAGTGGACTATTATTCGTGTTAAGAATCATGTCTAGGCTATTTGCTTATTTATTGAGGCATGATAGGGCTACTTTTGCTATGCAGAGCTATTTATCTTAGACATAGTCATACCTTCCGATCATGATATTAGATCTTCCGATCTGAAACTATGATTGAGGGGCACTGTGTGCCAGTCGCTTTTAACGTGCTGAGATTCCATATATTTGATATTTAAACTGTGATTCTTAGTTGATTTCGCATGTATGACCGGCATGCTGGCATAAGTTGTTTTATTCCTCATGTTAATTGGTATTTGATGTCTCCAATTGATGTTTAGAGCTTGATATTATATTTGTATCTTGTTAATTACCTGTCTAAGTGAATTCTATGGAAGTTGATGCCTTGACTGTTATATCTAAAAAGCATGTGTAGTTTCTTCCTGTTGTGTTAAGCTAAGCTTGTTATTATTTTAGCTGCTTTTCATTATATGTTGTTATTTTGTCGTTGTTGCTATTGTCGGTTGTAGATAGTGAGCATCGGACCTTTCCAAGCTCGTCACTACTTTCAGCTTGAGGTTAAGCTTGCTACTTATTGAGTACGTGGGATTGGTTGTACTATTGCTACACTCTGCACTTTGTGTGCACATGCAAGTATTGCTGATAGCGGTGGTTGCCAGTTAGCTGTATGCGGATTAGAATAGGGATTTTGAGGTAGCACATCTGTTTCATTTGGGCTCCTCCCTTTTATCTTATGTTCTTATTGTTCAGTCTTCCATACAGTATTGTATATTGTTTTGACTTTGTATTTAGTATTCCATAGAGCTTATATACTTGGTGACATCAGATTTGGGGTGAATTCATTTTACTGACATTTTTAACTTCTATTATTTGTACCCTTCAAAATTTGAGACTATTTCTTATCATTATTGAGGTCTACTTCTGCATATTTGTTGTGGGCTTGCCAAACAAGCAGTGCTAGACGCTATCACGCCTCCGATGGGAGTTGGGTCGTAACATTCTTCCCCTGAATCATGAATTCCATCTTCAGCTATCTAAAGTTCCACTTGATATCCCCCAATGTAATCAACCATTGAATTCCCAAAACTACACACTACACCCTCCCAATGGTAATATCAACATGTTAGTAGCAAAGTCGACATCCTGCATCCTCTAAGAAAACCCTTCATACATGTACGTACTATAACCATATTCCTTTCTGATACTGCAAGCAAATTGAGGCATTTCCTGCAGGAAACACTCCAATCTTTTTGTTGTATTCATATTCAAGAGAGTACTTCCTATATCAATCAAGATGTGCACAACCTTTCCACCCACCAATCCAATCATCTTCGTTGTGTTGTAATCCATCGACCCAGTTATAGCATGCACAGCCACTTGAGGAATCATTGCAGACCCATTTTCCTTATCATGCTCCCTATCTTGAGGCCATTTCATCATACTCCATCTTCGTGGATTGTCCTCTTTTTCCCCTCATTCCCAAGAATCATCACTCAACTCCATATAGAAAAGTTGCCTCTTCCTAAAACATTGATGACTAGGAGAGTACTTCTCATCACAATAAAAACATAGCCCCTTAACCCTCTTTCCCTCGATGCTAACATTTTAGGATCCTTGGATGGAATTTTGTAGCCTCAACTTGAAGGAAAATTTTTGGGGGGCTTAGATGGGGCTAATCTGGGTGTTGGTAGTAATGGAGGTAAGGATCTAGAAGATTGTTTAGGTAAGGATAAGATTTGTTCTTGGATCATGGCTAGGCTTATGGCTTTTTGTAAAGTTCTAGGGTGAAACATTTTCATAGGGAGGCCAATCTCAAGTTTTAAACTCTTTATAGAGCTACTAACGATATACTCCTCACTTAATTCTACCCTAGTCAACGATTCGTCAAATACATCAACATAATTTTGTACACAAGAAGTTTGTTTAAGATCTTTCAAATCACCCATTGGATCATCATATAATGCAGTACCAAATCTACCAAAAAGAGCTTTAACTTACTCACCCATGTTGGTCATTCTCGAGTAGTCCTGCTTTTCATGTCCTTTGATGCAATCTTTTCCTTCCAGATGCAATGATGCTAGTTTGACCTTCGAATGTATTTTTCACATCAAAATATTGCTTGCTTTTGGAAACCTAGTTCCTCAACTCGCTCCCATCAAATTTTGGGAACTCAATTTGACACTTGCGAGTAACCAAAGTGTCTGAAGCTTCCATATGCCGCTCTTCAAGATTCGAACTTCCTCTAGGATTTTGAGGATGATTTTCACTCCTTGTAGGTATATATTCACTCATCCAAGAACCTAAAAAAGCCTTGAGTTCCTCCATGGACTGAGCTTGTCGGACCTCCATAGATTTTCTAAATTCCTCAAAGGATTCCTTAATACCATCAACTTCTTTACGAAGCTCTGCATAACTTAATTCTCCCATGGTTATGTTCCTTTGAGGAGCAGTGGCTCTGATGCCAAATGATACAGCTTGATTCGAAGTGAGCTAAAGTGAAACGATGATCTCCTAAGGAACTTTGAGAAGAAGAGTTCCTGAACAGAAATCGGTTGCAATCAGGATTCAAGATTAGGAGAAGAAGTAGAACGCTAGAGAGAAAAAAGAGAGTTATTTTCATTCGAATTCAACCGCCGCCAATAAACAAACCTTTTAAACCCAATTTCCTCAAATTAGTTACTAATTATTTCCCCAACCGTCTAACAATTTGCTAACAGCAATTAACTAACTCACTTGCACAAAATGACACTGAGTCTCTATTCTCTCTTCACTAATAATTCACTTATTAAAACGACACTGTGTGGACTTCTACTTCTTCAATGATTCCTCAAGTTCTTATTAACTACTTTTGGACATAACAACACCTGAGAATGTTGCGTTTCCAGTCGCGACGCAACCACTACATCACTTGGATCATCTACAATTCCCAGTGCGGTGCGACCAATATATTCTCCAAGCCAACTCTTTCATACTTTGGTTGGACTTGGTTAAAATCATCTAGAATTTTTCCTACACCTATAAATAACTCTTAAACTTGTTTTAGGAGGATCTCGACCCTTGTGAAGGAGAAACGCTGCTGGAGCAATTTAGAAGTCGAAAATCATTGAGTTTTCTTCCTTTCTCTTCTTATCCATAGTTTTATGCTTTCAAATATTCACACGATCGTTAGCATGAGTGGCTCGTTCTCTTAGTTCTACGGTTATGAGTGCTAAATGTATGTTGACGTTTGATGTTTGAATTGACTACTTTGATTATATCGTATTGATTTTGTTTATTTAATCTTATGCTTAATTATTTTACTTTGTAGCTAATATTGAAATACCATCTATGAATCTAGAGTTGAACTCAAAAGTGAATTCTAGCTTGCACATAGAGTTAAAAAATACAAGTTCTTGAACCTAGACATTAAGGAATGAATTCACAATTAGAATAGACATATACTTAATCATCTTGCATGGTTATCATGCATGAATAATAAACGCGTTTTTGTTTAAGATTAACTTGAATAGGCAAGCAAAAACTCAAAAAAATTTTAGTAGTAATATTAATCTTGTCAATCAACAAATCAATTAGACAACTTAAACAACTCAACAAGATTAATAGCTAACCTATAACCTTGAAAAGTTTTTTCGTATTAATTTTTATGCTAAGTTGCCTACGTGTTTCTTTCTATCTCTAATATATTTAATTGCTTTATAATTTTTGCAATAGCTTAGTTAATAACCACAACTTAAGGAATCACTTAAATAGATAATTCATACTAGTTTAATTTAATTGATTTTAATTACAAGTTCTTATTGGAAGAATACTTTATCACTATTATTACTTTTTGACCGCGTATACTTGAGGGTGCGTTTGATTCCAACAAATTTTTGAGATATCAGAGAGTCCCTGTTCGGTTGATCAATCTATTATGCTCGAGTATCAAACACTATTGGTGATCAAAACCTCATTTCGCGTGTCTTCGTGCAAGAACATATATCACTTTCAAATTTACTTGCTCTAAAACCAGCAATTACGCCCGAAGATCTGTAGAAATTGTAGTTCTCCCTCTAACTTCAGGGTAAATTGAACTGAAATCAATCTCTTGTGACAATGTAGGAATAATGAACAATGGGAAGCTAAGACAAGACAAGATCATCACATGCTATGACACCCGCTCCCCCCTCCCCCCAAAAGAAAATAAAAAAGCCAACAAAAATCATAAATAGAGATGCAGATCTGCATAGCCCGTTTCCTAGCGACTTAAATAGAGGTATACTATTATTTGAAAAGCAGATATCAGTGCAGAAAGTCCACCAGCAAACGTCAAACTGTTACATGCATACACAAAATCTATAGCCGTATCCTTTTCACATCATTTTCAGGCACATTTACGTCGTTTCCGTTCCCTTTTACTGACGTCACTGTTTGCTTTGGCACCTGCAGGTAGAACATAATATCTCGGATCATTTCATGTCACCTTTAAAGTTTTCGAAGAGAAGGATATCTGACATCTGATAGTTAACTTTGAGTTATCCGCTGATAAGACAGGAAGACATGCAACTTGAAAGTCAAAATACAAATATCTTTTTGGACATTTCTCCTAAGTGGAATCAAGTGATTTCACTAAAAATGGCATAACCTGGCAAATCATTTTACGAACCAGCAAAATATGCATGGTTATGCAGTTGCATCGACCATATATCCGGGGTATAAACTTAACCCGACCATACTCTAACCAACTACCACCTCAAATAAATTTTGATGTGCCCATTGCACAAATGGATAATTTTTAATGGGACAACGCTGATGCTATTTGAGACCATTCAACAAAATAAAGCTTGGTTGAATGGAGAGCTTACATTTTCATTTGGAACAACAGCATATCTCTCTGTAGGTGAAACCCAAGATTTTTCAGCTGAACAAAAGTTTGAGAAAATATCAGATATACAGTATCATTTAATTTTGTGAAAGAAAAGATTATGAAGAAGTAACCAGAGAGAGAGAGAGAGAGAGATGGGGAAGGCGAAGCAGATGCAAACCTGCTGATGGTTCAAAAGTCGAAGACCCGATTTGTTGTCCACTTGATCCATCAACACTTAATGCTTCTATTATCCTTGGGACATTCCTTCACATCTCAAGAACATCATTAAGTTTAATTTTGGAAGTACCATAGCATGAAATTGTGTTAGTTCACTAAAGCAGAATGTTGAAAATAGAGAACAGATGCCATTATCCACGGCGCCACTTTAACCTATTAAAATATAGCACTATAGTTAATTCCTACCTGGAGATTACACTATTTAGATGATATGAGGGTGCAAATTTGTTTACATTGAGGACTTCATTATGTGAGTATTATTACAGATGATATGAGGGTGCCAAATTGTTTATATTGAGAACTTCATTATGTGATATTATTACAATGAAAATAAAGTCATTCACTTAGGAAAAGCATCCTAAAAGTTTGATGAGCCCTGCTACAACTAAACAACTTGCAATATACCAGGTGCACAATTTAGACAGAAAAGTTATTTATGTGATGATGCCAACCCTGAAACACTACACAAGATTTGCAAAGCATGTGATGATACCAACCCTGAAACACTACACAAGATTTGCAAAGCTCTAAGGAGATGAACTATGAAGCTAAAAATTAAAGGAAGAAAACTAAATACATCGTCTGGATCACATTTTTTCCAGACACTAATATATTTGTTGTACCTTCATGGCTCTCAAAAACCACAAACCAGAATACATTTGAAGATACTTGACCAGAAACTACATTGCCGTAGTTAATTATTTCACAAGTAGGATTCAGCATTGACAATGGAAGTCAACTAAACAATGATTTAACGGAGTTTAGGACAAATGAATTCCCTAAGCATTAATAATGATGCAGTATATAATATTCAAACTGCAGGCAACATCTAATGCATAAGATTTTCTGAACTGCTGGAGACAACTAACCTGAGAAGGCCACTACTACCCATTTTTATATATCAAGAGATACTTATCCGTAGTTGTATACCTGAACTTGACAGTTGTGTGCCAAAAAGAAAAAAAAAAGTATCCAACATGCACATATATCACAATAAACAAAAAGCCCGCTGTTATTCTAAACCAACAGATGTCAAGAAAGGACCAAATAAAGTCGTAAAATTTCAGTGATGACAGTAACATTTGGAATACCGATCTTAATCCCCCTTTTCAAAAAAGAATGTCAAACATTTCTTACCCCAATTTCACATGAAAAGAGTGTCCAGGAAATACCATCATCTGATGGATTTGATGAATGGACTACATTAATAATATATTTTTTTCCGTGCTTCCTCACATGGTACCAGAGCAACTAGTGAGAAATCCCCGTTGTGAGGCAACCAGTGAGTCGGGGCAGTCACCGTGCCTTTTTTCCGGTGAATTTCAAGCAGTTTTTGTGTCACCTCTTCTCCGGTGGTTTTTCTTATGAAAAATAAGACCACCGGCAGGTGCAGAATTCACAGGCGACCAAACCCTAGAAAACCACACCGGAAGAACCTTAGCCATGCGTCTGAAGAAGCTCTGGGGCCGGCGGCGCGTCAGACCCACTTCTTCCGGCCATTTTTTGAAAAAATTTCTTCAGGTTCAGGATTGCTCTCTGGATCAGATTGTACCAATATCAACCCCTTTTCTTCCATTTTTTCCTATTCCAAGGCAAAAAAGGATTTTCTAAATCATAAAACTATAATGAAATGTACAATCAACCAATATTTATCGAATTGGAAAAAGAGTCCGAAGAAATCGTTCGAGCCTCTTATTTTGATTTCTCAAACCGAGAGATCCATGAATCGGGATTGTAGCTTGGCAAGGAAATTTTGAATCGTGCGTACAGGACCCTTTACATGTAAGACCTATTACTCATGCAATTTTGGATCCTCATTTTGGTCAGACAACTGTCTCGTCTAGTAATTCCGACGCCATCCATACTGTTTTCTTTTTATTCCGAGTACTGTGAGATTTTTCCTGTTCCTTTGTCTGTTTCAGCACGTTACAGTTGATTCTTTCTGTTATTTGGTGATTTTGTTAGGCCTCTCTTCAATCCAATGATGTCTTTGGGTTTTGATGTTTTTGGATCTAAAAAAACGGACCCTGAAAGTTCCAGTGTTATGATTACCTCGAAACCTTTAATAGGAAATTCAAACTACTTAGCTTGGGCTTCGTTTGTCAAGTTGTGGTATAAAGGTCAAGGTGTTCAATATCATTTAACCAAAAAGTCTAGCGAAAAAGATAAAAAGGCCAAAGCACTTTGAAAGAAGATCGATGCTCAGTTATGTGCCCTTGTTTCGTCCATTCCAGACATGTTATTTAGTTTAGGAAAAGGCTCACACTTTATATACTAGTGACATATCTCGTTTCTATGATGTGATATCACGGATGACAAATTTAAAGAAACAAGAATTAGATATGTCCACTTACTTGGGACTAGTACAGGCAGTCATGGAGGAATTTGAGAAGTTGATCCTAGTTTCTGCTAGTGCTGAAAATCAACAAGATCAATGACAGAAGATGTTTCTAGTTCTTACCCTCGCTAGACTTCCTAATGACCTTGATTCATTACGCGACCAAATTTTGGCTAGTCCGGCTGTCCCCACAGTTGATCAATTATTCTCTCTCGATTACTTTGCCTTGTTGCAGCGCCCAATCATACAGTGATCTCATCAAAGATAGCTAACTCCTCTGTTCTCGCATCACAGATAGTGGAAAATCAAACACCTTAGACTATGGAGAATAGAGGAGGAGGACGTCATTTTTGAAGAACTCGACCAAAGTGTTCTCATTGTAACACGCTTGGGCACACTCGTGAGGTGTGTTACTCTTTGCATGGTCGACCACCTAGAAATGCTCATATTGCTCAGAATGAGACTGTAGGTAACTAAGGGTTTTCTTTATTTGAAGGGGAGTATAATGAGTTCCTTCAGTATCAAGCAACTAAGCAGACACCTCCACAAGTAGCCTCTCACTAAAAGACTGATACTTTGCTTTGTAGGTAATTCATTTGCTTGTGCTTTCTAGTCTACTACTCTTGGACCAAGGGTCATGAACTCAGGTGCCTCTGATCATATTTCTAGTAATTGGACAGCCGATTGGCACAGGAAGTGAATCACAAAGCCTTTAACACCTTAACTCACGCAATCCCTCTACAGTATTTCTAGCTACAGACCCTCCAGACCTAATTCACAGACGTTTAGGACATCCAAATTTATCCAAGATTCAGAAGATGGTGCCTAGTTTGACGAGCTTGTCTAAATTAGTTTGTGAGTTGTGTCAACTTGGGAAACATATTCGAGCTACATTTCGCGTAGTTTTGAGAATTGTGCCGAGTCTATTTTTCCTTTAGTTTAGTCTGATATATGAGGTCCTAGAAGAGTCAGTTCAACCTTAGGATTTCGTTATTTTGCTAGTTTCATTGATGATAAAATGTACTTGAATTTTTCTAATGAAAGATCGTTCTGGGTTGTTCTCTATATTCCAAAGTTTTTGTGTTGAAAATAAAACACAGTTTGGTGTTTCTATTCGCATTTTTCATAGTGATAATGCCTTAGAATATTTATCCTCTCAATTCCAACAGTTTATGCCTTCTCAAGGAATTATCCATCAGACATTTTGTCCGTGTGCTCCTCAACAAAATAGGGTAGCAGATAGAAAGAATAGGCACCTCATTGAAACTGCACCCAGACTTCTCATTCAATCCCATATTCCGCTGCGTTTTTGGGCCGATGCAATTCATAACTTAGCCCCCGAAAAAGATAAATTAGCTCCTCGTGCTCTCAAATATGTCTTCCTTGGCTATTCTTGGGTTCAAAAGGGGTATCGTTGCTACTCACCTGATCTTCGTAGGTATCTTATGTCAGCCTATCTCACGTTCTTTGAGTCTCAACCTTACTTTATTTCATCTAATCATCTAGATATATCTGAGGCCTTACTTATACCTACTTGTGAGGAATCTATTGTTCCTCCTCTTACATCCCCATCGATGTCTACAATACCACCACAGCCACTCCTACCTATAACAACTTCTGATGAGTCTACAGTTGCTCCTCTTACATCTCCAACCATAAGGCCACCACTCTTGACTTATCATTGTCGTCCACGTCCAGCATCAAGCCCAGATGATTCACGTCCTGCATCAACTTCGACACCTACTACGAACTTGTCTCCTCCTCGTCCACCGATTTCACTTCGGAAAGGTCTATGATCCACACTTAATCCTAACCACCATTATGTTGGTTTAAGTTATAACCGTCTGTCATCACCCATTATGCTTTTGTATCATCTTTATCACTGTTTCCATTCCTAAGTCTAGAGGTGAGGCACTATCTCATCTCGGATGGCGACAGGGGATGATTGACGAGATGTCTACTTTACATGCTAGTGGTACTTGAGAGCTTGTTCCTCATCCATCAGGTAAGTCTACTGGCGATTGTCGTTGGGTTTATGCTGTCAAAGTTGGCTCGGATGGCCAAGTTGATCGGCTTAAAGCTCGTTTGATTGCAAAAGAATATACTCAGATATTTGGGCTTGATTATAGTGGTATTTTCTCTCCCGTGGCTAAAGTCGCATATGTTCGCCTTTTTCTGCCTACGGTTGTTGTTCACCATTAGCCTCTTTATCAGTTGGACATTGAGATTGCCTTTCTCCACGGTGATCTTGAGGATGAAGTTTATATGGAGCAACCACCTGATTTTGCTGCTCAGGGGGATTTTAGTGGTCTTATATGTCGATTACACAAGTCGCTTTATGGTTTGAAACAATCTCCTCGAGCCTGGTTTGGCAAGTTTAGCACAGTTATTTAGGAGTTCGGCATGACTCGTAGTGAAGCTGATCACTCAGTGTTCTATTGGCATTCTGCTCCTAATCTGTGTATTTATCTAGTGATTATGTCTATGATATTGTTACTACTGGCAATGATTAAGATGGCATTGCTAGTCTGAAACACCATCTCTTTCAACACTTTCAGACTAAGGATCTCGGCAGATTGAAGTACTTTCTAGTTATTGAGGTCGCTCAGTCTAGTTCCTGTATTGTTATTTCACAAAGGAATTATGCTTTAGACATTCTTGAGGAGTCAGGAATGATGGACTGCAGACCCGCTGACACTCCTATGGATCCGAATGCTAAGCGCCAGGACGGGGGAGCCTCTTAGTGATCTTGCAAGATATAGGCAGTTGGTTGGCAATTGAATTACCTCACGGGGACTAGACCTGATATTTCATTTCATATGAGTGTTGTAAGTTAGTTTATGGACTATAATGGGATGCAGTTGTTCACATTCTTCGGTATATAAAATGAACTCTAGGCAAAGGACTACTATTCAAAAATCGAGGCCATAAGCAAATTGTTGGATACACAGATGTTGATTGGGCAGGGTCACCTTCTGATAGACGTTTCACATCTCGATATTGTGTTTTAGTAGGAAGTAATTCGGTCTCTTCGAAAAGCAAGAAACAGATGTAGTAGCTCTGCCTAACGCAGAAGCAGAGTATCAAGCTATGACTCTTGCAACATGTGAACTAGTTTGGGTCAAACTGTTGCTCAAAGAATTAAAATTTAAAGAAATTAGTTGGATGGAACTTGTGTGTGATAATCAGGCTGCCTTTCATATTGCATCAAATCCAGTGTTCCATGAGAGGACCAAACACACATTGAGTTAGACTATCACTTCATCTGAGAGAAGATTCTCTCAAGAAATATTGTTACAAAATTTGTGAAGTCAAATGATCAACTTACTAGTCCTCGTATTAGTTATATATGTAACAAGCTCGATACATATAATTTATATGCACCACTTTGAGGAGGAGTGTTAGAATTAGTTCATGTATAGTGTCCCACATTAGTATAGAAGGCTTTAGGTATATGTAAATATTGCATATAAATAGGGCTATTGTAAAACACTTAACTTACATCAATAATATATTTTTCCCGTGCTTTCTCACAGTTCTCCCGAGCGAGAACTTCGTGACCCAACATAGGCTATTGGTTATGGATTTGGGGATTAAGAGGGAGAGGAAGAAAAGGGTTGTGCATGGTCAACCCAAGATCAAATGTGGAGTGTTGACTAAGGACAAAGCTCGGGAGTTAGGGGAGAAGCTAAGGCGTATGGGGCCTGCTTGAGTAGTGGGGATGCTAGTAACATGTGGACCGGAGGTAGCTAAAGAGGTGGTGAGGGTCTTTATGGGCTACTCTATGAGGCACAAAGGAGATTAGGTGGAATGAAAAGGTTCAAGGGACAGTGAAGGTCAAGAAGACGGCGTATTTGAAGCTGGTAGGGAGCAGAGACTAGGTGAAAAAGAACGAGCAAAAAAAGTCGTACAAAACAACTAAGTAGGAAGCGAAGTTAACAGTCGCGGCAGCAAAGACAACGGCGTTAGAATGCTTGTATGAAGAACTTGAAGGTAAAGGCACGGACAAGAAGATGTACAATCTAGCTAAGGCGAGAGATGAAGGCACGTGATCTGGAGTAAGTGAAGCACATCAAAGACGAGGATGAAAGAGGTGCATATTAGACGAAGATGACAAACGTAATTCCATAAGCTCTAAAATGATAAGAGATAGGAACATTGTGCTGAGTGATCTGGAGCACATCAAGAGTCGCCAAAATTTTGAGTATTGTAGACGTATTAGAGTTGGGGAGGTGGAGGAGGTTATGTGTAAGATGAGCAGAGGTTAGGGCGACCGAGCCCGATGAGATTCCGGTGGAGTTTTGGAACAACGCGGGCAACGCAGGCTTGGAAAGGCTCACCGGCCTGTTTAATGTTATTTTTAGGACTTCCAAGATGCCCGAAGAATGGAAGTGGATTATGATGATCCCGCTGTACAAGAAAAAAGGAAGATATCCAAAACTGCAATAATTATAAGGTATCAAGCTACTAAACCACACTATGAAAGTCTGGGAGAAGGTGGTAGAGATAAGGGTGCGGCGAAAAGTATTTGTACCAGAGAACCAATTCGGTTTCATGCCGAGGTGATCTACCACATAAGCCATTTATCTTATCAGGAAGTTGGTGGAATAATATAAGGAGAGAAAGAGAAACTTGCATATGGTGTTTGTCAATCTGGAAAAAGCATACGACAAAGTCCCAAGAGAGGTTTTATGGAGGTGCTTGAAGGTGAGAGGTGTCTGCAGCATACATTAAGGTGATTAAGGATATGTATGATGGAGTTAAGACCAAGGTTAGAGCATTAAATTGCCTCAAATGTTTGAATTACCAAAAGCTTGTAAACTCGATTTATGTTACATTTTCCATCGTTATGCTATCCTCTTTGAAATTTATTTCAAATGTTTAAGCTTTCATGTGTGTGCAGCTATGACTATCCGGTGCTTTAAATACATTTCTATGACTTCCGAAAATCCATGGCAAGTGAATGAAATAAAAGAATGGAGATGATATTTAGCCATTTTTGCCAAAAATGAGAACGATGATGTATGTCCAAAAGGGACAATGAAAAGAAAGGTTTTATGAAATGCTTTAAAGAAATGTTTTTGGGAGTATTGTTATGTAACCGAGAAGGTATAGGTTGCAAAGACTTATACCCGAAATTACTGTTACGCGGCGCCTTCCTGAGGTTCTTTGGAAGGGCAACGTAAGGCTAAGCAATCGATGTCAGTCCGATTGCTGTCCGCCAACTCAGGTCCCCTCCGTACGCTAGACTAGATTGTCAGTGCCGTACGGGAAAACCAATATCGCGAGCAACGAGAGAATTGAGAGCTGTAGAGAAAATTGAGAAAAGAGCTTGCTTGTATAAATGAAAGGCTATTACAAAAGCTACGCAGTGTCGAGGGGGAGAGACACCAGTACAGAAAAATGCTTGCTTGCTAGAGAGAGTTTTGAATGCTTGTTCCCCCTAATAATGCTTAAAAAAAATAAACCTAAGTTACAAGAGCTGACCTATGAAAGCTGTAAATGCATACTGAATGTAAAATGAAATAAACCTACTCTATATTTATAATGAAAAGGACTTAGACTTCTACAAAGTAGGAGCAAGTCCAGTGGCAGCAACTTTGTCATGAGCATCAGGGTCTACGCGCGCGGCACTATTTGTGTCTACCTGCGGCTGGGTGCTGGCGCTTGGATCATGAGGGATGCGCGCGGCATTGTCTGTGCGCGCGGCACTGTGGGCACCCACAAGCCGCTGGCCGCCGGCAAGGAGTGTTGGTGGGGCGACAGAGGCACATGCGCGCTTGTCACTTGGCGCTGTCGAGACCACGGGGCCGACCGTGGCGCTAGGCTCTGAGAGGCTTGCCAGGACGCTACGGGCGCGTCCAAGGGGTCATGGGGCGAGGCTGGAAAGCCGCCCATGACATTACACATGCCGGTGTAGGAAGGCAATTGGGGACAAGTCCCCTTCGCACAATAATGAGATTATGACCTTTAATTGGGATGAATGTATTGCTAGCAAAGTCATGTCGATCCACACAACATTGTGGTGAGACGGCTTAGCCGATCGGGTCGAGATCGGACGCCATGCCGCGCATATGGTGGTTATATGTTCCTATGTCGAAAACTAATGATCTCCCCACTAAAATATTAATGTTTATTTGAAGGTTTTACTCATGTTACACATTGTGGGTCATCTAAGTATGGGGAAATTATAAATGTTGTTGTCGTTATGCTTCCACTTAAAACTATTGGGTTGTAATATTTTGTCAACTCAATGGGTTCCTGAAGTAATGGAAATCAATGTTGCATATTTTTATATTCTCAGTAGATTATTGCATATTATTTCTTCTAGATATAGGCACCATGTAGACTTACTTGACTATTATCTCAATTGGGCGCCGGACCAGCTCCCCAGCTTGACATGAATGATGGTAGAGTAAGGTCGTGTCATCGGGTGGGGCGGGAGGCAAGGGTGGTAAGGGAGCCTCGAGGCCGAGAGTTAATTCTTGGAACGTAGGGACTTTGACGAGGCAGTCTATAGAGTTAGTGAAAATCCTTCAGAAGAGGAGGCTTAGTATAGAGTGTGTCCATGAGACTAGATGAGTGAGGTCTAAAACACGGAATGTAGACGGGTATAAACTGTGGTACTCAGGAAGTGGGAAGGGGTAAGAATGGTGTAGGTATTTTGGCGGATAAGGAACTCAAGGAGCTAGTAGTATAGGTTAGGAGGGTGAACAACAGGCTGATGGTAAGTTCGTTGTTGGAGGGCTGACTTTAAACGTTATTAGTGCCTACGCACCTCAGATGGGATTGGGCGAGAAGGTCAGAAGGCGTTTTTGTGATAATATGGACGAGTTTGTGCGTGGTATTCCGCTTACCAAGAAGCTTTTTATAGGACGGGACTTTAATGACCATATCGGGACGACTTCCAAGGTTATGAAGATGTGCATGGAGGCTTCGGTTTTGGGGATAGAAACAAAGGTGGACCTTCGCTGTCGGATTTTGCTAAAGCCTTTGATTTGGTGATAGCTAACTCGAATTTTCAGAAGGGGGAGCACTTGGCTACCTTCCAGAGTGCGGTGGCCAAGATTGACTACCTACTCCTTCGGAAGTGTGATAAAGGTCTTTGCACGGATTGCAAGGTTATCCCGAATGAGAATCGCTTGATTTAACATAGACTCTTAGTGATGGACTTAAAGATCATGAGGAAGAGGAAGAAGAGGGTTGTGTATGGTCAACCTAAAATCATGTGGGGAGCCGTGACTAAGGACAAAGCTTGGGAGTTGGGGGAGAAGTTGGTGGCTATGGGGGCTTATAGGAGTTATGGGGACACGAGCGGTATGTTTATCATGATAGCGAACTGCATTAGAGGAACTGCTAGAGAGGTGCTATGAATCTCGAAAAGGTTACTCTGATGGACAAAAGAGGGACAGTTAGTCGAATGGAGAGGTCCAAGGAAAAGTAGAAGCCAAGAAAGTAGCAAATTTAAAGCAGGTAGAGAGCAACGACGAGGAGGAGAAGAGGACGAATAGGGAGTGGTACAAGATTGCGAAGAAAGAGACGAAGTTGGAGGTTACAGTGGCTAAGACTGCAGTGTTTAGACGTCTGTACGAAGAACTTACGAAAAAAAAATAGGGTCAAGAAGCAGTACAGGCTAGCCAAGGTGAGAGAAAGAAAGGCCCATGACCTGGACCAGAGGAAATGCATCAAAGACGAGAAACACAGAGTATTGATGGAAGAGGCACATACTAGACGTAGATAGCATATATACTTCTATAAACTCCTAGAAGAGGGGGATAAGGAGATTGTGTTAGATGATTTGGAGCACTCCGAGAGTCGTCAAGATTTTTGTTATTGTAGGCGTATTAGTATTGAGGAGGTAGAGGGGGCTATGCGTAAGATGAGCAGGGGAAGAGCGACAGGGCCAAACGAAATCCCTGTGGAACTTTGGAAGAGCGTAGGAAGGGCAGGCTTGGAATGACTAACTCGGTTGTTTAACATCAATTTTAGGACGAAGAAGATGCCTGAAGAATGGAGATGGAGTACGATGATCCGTTGTACAAGAATAAGGGTGATATCCAAAATTGCAAGTTGCTGAGTCACACTAGGAAAGCTTGTGAGAGGGGGGTAGAAGCAAGGGTGAGTACGAGTCTCTAATTTTCAAAACCAGTTCGGATTCCTGCCGAGACGTTCGACTACGGAAGCCATTAACCTTGTAGGGAGGTTGGTGGAGCAGTATAAGAAGAGAAAGAGGGACTTGCATATAGTGTTCATTAATCTAGAGAAAGCTTGCAACAAAGCCCCAAGGGAGGTTCCATGGAGATGTTTAGAAGCCAAAGGTGTTCCTGTTGCTTACATTAAGGTGATTAAGGACATGTATGATAGAGCTAAAACCCCGGTAAGGACAGTGGAGGGACTCTAACCACTTTTCAGTTCTAATTGGATAGCACCAAGGGTCAACATTTAGCTAGTTTTTATTTGCCTTGGCGATGGACACACTGACCCGCCACATTCAAGGGGAGGTGCCATGGTGTATGTTTTTTGCGAAAGACATTGTATTGATTGACAAGACGCGAGGAGATGTTAACGTGAGACTGGAGGTTTGGAGACAGACCCTGAAGTCTAAAGGTTTCAAGTTGAATAGGACCAAGACAGAATACTTGGAGTGCAAGTTCAGTAATGAGACCAATGAAGCAGACATGGACGTGAGGCTTGATACACAAGTTATCTCTAAGATAGTTTCAAGTATCTTGGGTCTATTACCCATGGAAACGGGAGATTGACGAGGTTACACATCGTATTGGAGTGGGGAGGGTGAAATGAAGGCTTGCATCCGTTGTTTTATGCGAGAAGAATCTACCACCTCAACTTAAAGGTAACTTCTACAAAGTAGTTCTTAGACCGACTATGTTGTATGGGGCAGAGTGTTGGCCAGTTAAGAATTATCATATCAAGAAGATGAAAGTAGTAGAGATGAGAAGCAAATAAATAGCCACTTATTTCTCGAGAAAAAATGGGAAACATGCTCAATATCATTTGATTGAATAGTCGACCCATCTCCTTGTTGTTTCAAGAAACCCTCCATCCCAATTAGTATTTTTTCACGAAAAGCATACATGAGATAAGAACTCCAGTGTTTCACTACGATTTAGAATAGCAGTCCTGAATTCAAGTTGATTCTATTTCTACTCTTCCTCAGAGAAAGACGATCAAACAATTCCCGATCATAGCCCTTGCGGATTGGATCATCCATATAATATATTAAAAAAAACTCCAGATATTTGAGATCTTTCTCGTTGAATAAGATCTCAATTCCAACGACGTTTTCGTTAGATATCTTACAACTAGAATCCCTCTTTTTTCCGATCCAGTTCCTCCACCAACGCGAACCCCAGTTAGATTTAGGCATGCTACAATTTAGTTATTGAGAGAACACAAGTACTCTCTTTTGGATTCAAGTTGAGATAGATGTAAAGGCATACCGGGATTGATAAAATTAGGAATGAAGTTATTCGTGCAAGGGTGAGTGCGGCCCTGATGGAGGACAAGGTGGAAGCGAGGCTTAGATGGTTTGGGCATGTGAAGAGGAGAAGCAGAGATGCTCCAGTAAGGAGGTGTGAGAGGTTGGCCTTGGTGGGTACGAGAAGAGGTAGAGGTAGGCAAAGAAGTACTGGAGAAAGGTGATCAGACAGGATATGGCATTACTTCAACTTACTGAGGACATGACCCTTGATATGAAATTGTGGAGGTCGAGAATTTAGGTAGAAGGCTAGTAGGTAGTCGAGAGTGTTTCTTGCCATATCAGTAGTAGTGTTAGTTTTGTATTCTATTATTGTTAGATTTCTATTACTACATGTTGTTCCTTTCACTTTGTTTTCTTATTATCTTATTGTTGTTACGGATTGTTGCTACTGCTTTTTTTTCATCTTCCCTTGAGCCGAGGGTCTATTGGAAACAACCTCTTCACCTTCAAGGTAAGGGGTAAGGTCTGCGTATGCACTATCCTCCCCAGATCCCACGTGTTAGATTATACTGGGTTTGTTGTTGTTGTATGAGAAGCTGCTTTGAGGACCAAAAATAGCAATAGCATAGATCATTCAACTATAGTTCTCAATGCTCTATCAACAAGTTTAAATACTCGACATGCTTGCGGTTATTACCTATCAACAGGCTCCCCATGACCTAGCTGACCATTTGTACCTCTTCCCCAGGAAAAGACATTCTGTCTTTCTGTAACAGCAAGTGTGTGCCTCCAACCGCATGAAATCAGAATTACTTTCTGCCATTTTAAATAAAGTAAAATGTCAACTGTTTTTTTTTTTTTTGGTTTCTTCAAGACCTCTCAGGTAAGGCGATAATGATAGCACATAGATGACAAAGACTAGAGCACATTTAAGCTAAACTTACAAAGCAGTACCTGATCACGTGGAAATTTCACTTGTACAGGTGAACAATGATCAACATTGTCACCAACACCAACTTGTCCAAACTGCTCATGAGGAAAAACAAGACACCAACTCAATAAGATAAACCTATGCGAAGATCTATCTGATACTAAAAGGATGTTTGCATCAAGCAACAGGTGATTGAATGCCGCCTTACACAAAGGATATGCATGATCAAGAAAAACTGAATTGAGGACCAAGTAAAATGATTATGAAGCATATAAACAGATTTTCTCATTTAAATCAAGTTGATTACCAGGTAACAAAATAGGCTGACAATAGTAAAAGTATGTCGGCCACATCTAGCAATTATAAGTATAACTAGAATAGACAGAGTTGACTGTGAAATGGTGTCTTCCATGAACGCTTTATTACTTAGCATTAAATAAAACTGGTTGGAGGGAAGCGACAAAGAGTACATGCCAAGCAAAATAAACACATATGAAATAAGGCAACCGAGACGCCTGGAATGCAGTATGGACTATTATAACAGAAGGGTTAACAATGGAAAATGAGATTCCAAATATTAGCAATGATAATGTACAAGAGATTGAATTGGAAAGGTAGTGCACTTATATTCTGGAAATATGTAGTTTTGCGTTTTCTTTGTCATATGTTTTGCACACAAGTCCCTTTGGGTGCCTTTCTACCTAATACATTTAGCTTTCAGTTATCCAACTGTATGTAGCTTCCAATTGTGGAAAATAATTTCTCTATCAAAAACATCATAGTTGTGAGCCTAGTTCGTCTAAATATAAAAAGAAACTTTCAGGCTAGAGCTACTTAGAACTCCTTATGAACATAACGAACCAAAACAGCATGAAGGAAATTAACAAATCATCAACCAATCCAAAAAAATGTACCACAAATTTGCATGAAGACATTAATTGCATGTTGATAATGCATGTGACAAACACTATAAGAAATGTCCTAAGAATGCACCAAAAAAAAGCCCTGAAAAAATTCTTTGGACTGGTTAACAGAAAAGAACGCGAGGAAGAATACTCCATTACTGATAAGAATAAACTAAGAAATGAACACAGACAGCTAAGTGTAGACACAGGCAGGTGGTGCATTAAGTTGAAGTTGCAATAGACATGAGCGGCGTTTTTCAACTAAAAAAATAATGAAACAAGGCTCAAACCTTGTTCCAACCCCAACCATAAAGTTCTCCATCAGCAGTAAGTGCCATGGTGTGCCTCCAACCACCTGATATCTGGAAAATGAAAATTCTTACGAGATTTAGAGATATAAGAGCACATAGATATGTGCATTTTAGCACCTCTCAATGAAAAGCTTTTAGAAGTATTGTAAGGCTTGTCATGCCATCCCTTCAACAATTGCATCACTGGAAACAGTACCCAAAAGCTTAAATCACAGAATGCAAAACCTTTCTAAATCCTTGCTAATTCCTCTGTTGCAAAACAAGTCATATTTCCTTCTAGTAAGTACTAGAATGATGTCAATGAAAAAAGGAATCTTTTAGCACATTTACTGTGATGAAATATGAACAAGTTTCCCATCAAATATGAAGCAACTTACATTATCAAAGCTCTCTTAATATCCACATCAAGCCACAATGGAACATATAAGCTGGGAAGGGGGGTAATTATCTAGCACAATTGACCACATCATCTTCACCACTGTAATTACACCAACAAAAAGGATTCACATGACATTTAGCTTTTTTTAGAATAGAAGTTGATATCCCCTCAAAACATCTTTTCTTTTAAATTTGATAATTAAAGTATCTCATATTTCTTTCCTTCCAAGGATGTTTTGATCTTTTGATCGCAATGAATTCAGTATATCATTTTAGGAGGCCGTAAAATCTATCGATTAAACCTACCTAAGTTTTATCATACAATAGTTGGGTGTTCACGGCCTACCAGTGCATAATATCATCAAATGTGGGTATTATTGAAATATATCACCCAATTCTTATTCCAAACCCATCTACATAGTCCAGTTGCTTCCTTCTGAGTTACGTCGAAAGCAAAAGCCTACCAGGAGCATGCACTAAGACTCTTTATAAAAGCGCGGATTAACTCGAACCTAGAAACTTCACGGAAAGCCATATTAGTTACTTTTCTATAGGGTAGGATTTTCATTCCACCTGTCAAACCTAGAATTGGGAAAAAATCTCGTTAATTGAGCCTTCTATAAGAGGACACATAATGAGAGTACACGAAAGGACCAGAGCATAAAAAGCCTACACATCTTAAAGCAAATTCTGCTTTCAGATGAATCAAAGTCAAAAAATCCAGTACAAGGAGAAAGCTAAAGTTGTCTAGACAGTGTAACTTAGGATAGCTTGCTGCAGTTTTCTTCTTGAGTCTCCACTTTATGATTCTCCACATTACATTACTCCAGTTGGTGAAGGCCTCTTTAAAGTATATGTTGCATTACCCATTTCAGACCAAACAACAGGCTACCGCACACAGTAAATAAATTGTTGATTGACTTAATTATTAGGAAAGATTTGATTTAGATTAAGATTTGATTATATTCTAATTGATTGTAATTTATTTTCCTTCCTAAAATAGTTATAGGACTTAGTGTATAAATACATTTACTTAGGGATGTAAGAAATACATAGAAATATAAGAAGCTTTTTCTTCTTCTCAAAATCAACATGGTATTAGAGCCATTGTTGCCTTTTTGAGGTGAGTCAGCACTAGGGTTCCATTTTTATCAAAGAGGTCGAGTTTTCTCTCTCTTGGTAGTTGTCCGCAACACAAACCCCTTCTAGTTACGTCAAGACAGATTTGGTTTCCGGCGGATTACTTTTGAACAATTGTCTTCAAATTTCCTACTGATTAGGCAGAAAATATGAAGACAATCAAGGAGACGATTTTTCGAGAAATCTTGTCTTCGGATGAAATTCAGCTTCTTCGTCGCCTCCTACCCAAACTTGACTCCGCTAATGTCGCCACATCCAATTATATGCAATCAGATACTGCCTTTGCTGCGCACCTTAATTTTTGAATTGTTGATTCTGGTGCAAATAGACACATAATAGGCTCTTCTAAAGGTATTCAAAACTATTCTCCGTGTCTCAGGGAGATAACGTTAAAATATCCAATGGTTCTTTAACACTTATCTCTGGAACAAGTTCTGTCGTTTGTACTCCTAATATTAAACTATCATCTATACTCCATGTCCCCGAGTTTCCTGTCAATCTTAGTGACATCATCAAAGCTCTAAACTGTAAAATCGAGTTCTATCCCGATCATTTTATTTTTTAGGATCTTCAAACAGGGAAAATGATTGGCAGTGATAGATTGCATGATGACTTGTATATATTAGATGGAATTAAAAACATTGGTCAAGCCTTTTTTTTGGGAAAGTAAGGATATCAAGCAAGAAATAATACAGCGGCATAGACGGTTAGGACACCCATCATTCTTTGTTTTGAAGAGGTTATATCCCGATTTGTTTTCAAGGACTCAATTCGAATCTTTGTTCCATGATGCGTGTGAATATGCCAAGCATACTAGAAACTCTTATGCACAACTCCATTTATGACTATTCATCTGATGTATGGGGTCCTACACAAACAGTTTCTTTGTCCTGTAATCAATAGTTTGTTACTTTCATTGATTGCTACACTACGATGACTTGGGTATATTTGTTAAAAGCCAAAAATGAAGTTTTCTCTTGTTTTCAGTCATTTCATAAGATGATTCGTACTTGGTTTGATGCCAAAATAAAAATCTTGAGAACTGACAATGGCAGCAAATACATTAATAAAAGATTTGGTGCTTATTTGGAGTCCAATGGAATAGTCCATCAAACTAGTTGTACTTAGACTAGTGCACAAAATGGGGTCATTGAAAGAAAAAATAGGCATTTGTTAGAAGTAGCAAAATCTCTTATGTTCATCATGCATCTACCAAAACCTTATTGGGGGATGCTATTCTAGTGGCTGCCTATCATATCAACAAAATGCCACTTAAAACCCTCAAGTTCAAAGTCCTCTGGAAGCTTTAAAGTATAAGAATGAATATATTGTTCCTCCAAAGATGTTTGGGTGTGTTTGCTTTGTCCGCACTAGAAATTCTAGAAAACTCGATCCTAGAGTAATAAAGTGTGTTTTCATTGGGTATTCTCCAACACAGAAAGGTTACAAATGTTATCATCCCCCCTCTAGGAGATCTTTTGTTAGCATGGATGTTACTTTTCGAGAATTTGAGCCCTATTTCAGTATTACCTCATTACCTCTTTAGGGGGAAAGCAATAAGGAGGAAGAGATGATTCTACCAAGTTCTATTACTGGACCTCTTGATGACATTGTCACAGTGGAAAGTGAAACTAGAGAGAGAATTCAGGGAGAGACTATTGGGCATTTGGATAGGCCTGATTTGAAAACTTACTCAAGAAAAAATAGAGCATAAGAAGCCATCATGCAAACTACCAAATCTGAACCTTCTTCTACTAGGTGAGTTATCTACATTACCTAATGAGTTAAATGAACCTATTGCTCACAGAAAAGGAGTCAGATCTTGCACCACCAAACACCATTTATCTAATTTTGTCTCCTATAATTCTCTGTCTCCTCCTATAGAGCCTTTGCCTTGTCTATTTCTTCTGTGTCTATTCCCCAGAATTGGAGGGAAGCTTTCGCAGATCCTAAATGGAAACAAGCTATGATTGAAGAAATGAAGGCCTTGTCAAAAAATGAGACTTTGAATTTGTCACTTCACCATCAGACAAGAAGTTGGTTGGCTGCAAATGGGTCTTCACTGTGAAGCACAAAGCTGATGGCTCAATTGAAAGATTCAAAGCAAGATTGGTGGCTAAGGGATTCACTCAGACTTATGGAGTGGATTATTAAGAGACATTTGCCCCTGTTGCTAAGATGACCACTATTAGAATTCTTTTGTCTTGTGCAGCTAATCTTGATTGGTACTTGTAACAGTTTGATGTGAAGAATGCATTTCTTCGTGAAGACTTCAGAAGAAGATGTGTATATGGAGATTTCTCCTGGATTTGATACTGCACAAAGTCAAGGAAAGGTATGCAGATTGAAGAAAGTCTTGTACGGACTGAAGCAATCCCCTAGAGCTTGGTTTGACAAATTCTGCAAAGCAATGAAGTCCTTTGGTTACCAACAAAGCAATGATGATCACACCCTCTTCACAAGACATCATACGGGTAAACTCACTCTTCTCATAGTTTATGTTGATTACATAGTAATGACAAGAGATGACAAAGAGGAAATGACCCGATCGAAGAAGTTGTTGGCACATGAATTTGAGACCAAGGATCTAGGGAAATTGTAGTACTTCTTGGGAATTGAGGTTGCTAGATCAAAAAGAGGAATCTTTATTTCTCAAAGAAAGTATATTCTGGATCTCTTGAAAGAAACTGGTATGACAGATTGTAGACCCGCAGAATCGCCCATTGAAATCAATCACAAGTTACAAAGCGGAGTTGGAGAGTTAGTTGATAAGGAGAGATATCAGAGGTTGGTTGGAAGACTCTTTAATTCTCCCACACTAGACAAGAGCCTATTCAGTTAGCCTGGTGAGTCAGTTCATGCATAATCCTCGAGATCCTCATATGCAAGTTGTCGTTCACATTTTGCGGTATCTGAAGTCTGCTCCAAAGAAAGGTCTACTTTTCTCCAAACATGAGCACCTCCAAATAGAAGCCTTTACAAACGCGGATTGGGCTGGATCTCTAGATGTCAGAAGATCTACATCCGGTTACTATACGCTCGTAGGGGGAAACTTAGTTACTTGGAGAAGCAAGAAGTGAAGTGTAGTTATATCAAGTGCGGAGGCAGAATATAGAGCTATGGCCCAGGGTCTTTGCAAACTGCTTTGGCTACAAAAGCTACTACAGGAATTGAGACTGTCTGAAAAAGGAAAAGTTTCCTTGTACAGTGACAATAAGGCCGCCATCAGTATAGCTCATAATCCAATCTAGCATAACTGAACAAAGCATGTAGAAATTGATCGACACTACATCAAAGAAAAAATTACAACTGGTGTCTTGAGTTTGTTTCATATGCCATCGGAAAAACAGTTAGCTGATGTGTTTACCAAGGGTCTCAACAAACTGACTTTTCATACACTGATTTGCAAGTTAGGCATGTGCGACATCTTTGCACCAACTTGAGGGGGAGTGTTGATTGACTTAATTATTAGGAAAGATTTGATTCTGATTTATTGACTTGAGTTACATGTTTTGCATCGATTACCCTTCTCCAGTATGCATCTTCCACATCACAAGTCATGCCAAAACCTATTTTTTCTCCATTTCTCACTTCGAATTGGGTACATTCTCTAATTCTATTCTGTAGTTTGAGAATATATTCCGAGGTCCCACTCCATAGGAAATAGTTGATACCTTAGGGCACCAATGACCTTGAGTTCCAAATTTTGCATTGCTTACCCTTTTCTTATATGCACCATTTGTTTACAATTTGCTCAATCTGGAGGTTATAGATGTTCAGTGCTCGCGCCATCACTACCGCGCAGGAGGAGTGTCGGGCAACGAAGCACTATCACGGTACTGAGGCAACTATCACAATAGAATACATTCAGGCCCTGCAGGCGCCATCGCATAAGGATAGCGCCATAATATGAGGACATCGCGTGAGGATAGCGCCATCACACAACAGCTCAAAAATATAACCACGCAATCACACACCTTATGCCATGATCAGACTTCATTGTTTTCCGGGCAAAATTGCAAACTCTCCAATTAAGACCTTGTGGCCAATTAAGTAATACCCATTAGGGCTTAGTATAAATAGCTAATTGTAGGGTACATTTCATTTTAGCTTGTTTATGATATTGAGTGTGAACTCCTTTAAGAGTATTGTTAAGGATGAATTCCTTTGTTGATTTGAGACTTGTTAAGGTGGCTTTTAAGGGGATTACTTCCCCTTGAGGGTTATTCGTATAACTTAGGGTGAATTAAGTTTTAATTGGATTGAGTATTTGTGTTCTTTCAAGTTTTCTTTCCAATTCCTCAATTTGTTTTTTGCTAAATTCTATCTTTATTTGCTTTCTTGTTATTTATGCTTCCGTGTTCGTATGAAAGACGAAACTACGAGAGTCCTATACAGAGACCAAAGATGGTTTAGGGAGTAACTTCTTGAAGCTTGAGACATGAAGCAAGTTGATGGGGTACCTAGTAGATAAGGAATAAGAGGAAGTTGTGGTTGTTAACTTAGCTAGAGTTCGGTGCATCTATAGTGTATGGATTTACTTAAGAAAATTAGGAGCATATGCAGAGAATGTCTAGATATATTATGCAGATGCAGTATGACAAATATACCTAGGTTAAGATTTATGGTTGGAGGGGGGGA